>JAXQGQ010000086.1:0-12331 GCA_037040145.1 Sordariomycetes sp. M70-01Q | reverse complement strand
CCTCGGCCACGGGGCGGTCCTCAACGCGCAGAACTTCGCCACGCAGGCCATGTGCGGGCGCGGCGAGGAAGGGCGCGGCGGCCATGTACGCCTTCCTGCGGCAGTTCGGCATGGCCGTGGTCGTCGGGGTGGGCGGGTCGACCTTCCAGAACGTCATGCTCTGAAGCTCGGCCGGGTGGGTCTGCCGAGGGACATCGGCGCGCAGAGCACGGGATTCGTGGCCGAGCTGCAGCAGCTGCCCGACGGGAGCGCCCTCAAGGCCGGGGTGCTGGACGCGTACGTATTCTAGCCTCCGGGGCGTGTACGGTGTGTATGTGGGCATGTCGGGGACGGCGCTCCTCCTGAGTCTGCTGGTCAGGCGTTTCGACATGAACAAGAGCATCAGCACGGAGCAGACGCTGCAGGGGGTCAGCGTCCTGCGCCGTCACAGTCCCGGAGCCGGCCAAAGCCGCGCGGTCGACGAGAAGCGAGGATGACGGGGGACGGCCGGATGGTATGGATATTGCACGCAATTATTAACTACATACCGATTATTGAGCAAACTCTGTATTCTCTTTCGCTCACTCTTGCGCAAGCCGTTGATACTGCCTCTAATCTCCATGCTGCCCTGCCTTGCTGCCCTTGCTGCCTGCCTTGCTGCCCTGCCTTGCTGCCCCGGAGCCTTGACCCTCCAGCAGTCAACATCCCCTGCCACAACCAATGAGAAGCGCAGAAGGCACGAATCGCAGGAGCCATTCCCCTTCGTCTATTGGCTCTGTCCACCTAGCAGTGCAGTATGATACACCTCGTAGGCAAGAGCCCGGCGACACGACATGCGTATGGCCAACCACAGCGGCCGGGAAGGGCTCTAGCTACTGTTTCAGAGAGGCCGGCCCTAGTCATTGAGGCTCATGCCAACCTTTCGTCCGCTGCTGCTGTACGACACCTTGCAACGGCTCCACCGACACGCGAGTGCTCACCCGCCTTCGTGCAAAATTGGCTCGCGGGAGGCCAGTTATGGCTCTTTCGTGATTCGGCAAGCTCCCGAGTTCTCGGCAGGGAACCACGGCCACTGCAAGCTGATGACACCATCTCTGTGCCGAACTCCCGATGGATTGCGACGCTACAAGGATCTCGGCGGCAACTGGCGGACGGTGGGCTCACGGCATCTGCAAGCCGCCGAGGAGGCAGCGGGATCACGCAATTCCGCCAGGGATGCAAGAGCCATATTCGGACCTCGCTGAGCCTCTGGAGCAGCAGAGAGCCGATTTTGGATCTTCGGCAGGTCCAGGAATCGCGTCATCAGCGCTACCGTAATTGGATCACCTTCCGTCCGGCACCAAAGGTTGCGACCTCCTGACGAGGGACCGAGATTTCATCCCCGGTTAGCCCTGTCCTTGGGCAGATCAGGAAATTGCCGGGCCTTGGGCCAGTTTTGGACCTCCGGCAGCCACCTTCCTATCTAGTCGCGGAGCAACAGCTTCCGGTCTCTTGGCGAAGAGCCAGTTCCGGCCCCTACCCGTATGCTGCGTTGTGCAAGGCGTCGAAGCTGGCCGTCTGTCCCGACACCTGTGGCCTGTCACCGGTCCGGCTGGTGATGCCAGCATCCTGGTAGACACGCGGACCGGGCCATGCTTTGTCCGACACGCCATAGCACAGGACGCACGGGATATGGCGAGTGATATGCTTGACAGTGCTGGCTGAGTTTTCCTGGGCGTGCTCTGCTGCATAACGCCGATCTGGATGATCTCATGTGATCTCCTTGCGAAATTTTGCTGTCCATTGGCCGGAATACCAGAAGACTCGGATGTCTCCTGCCGATGCAAACCGACATGTACTAATTTTTACGATGAATATGGCGATAAAGACTCGGGTCTACGTGCGGGATCAGTCTAGAGCCCTGATACGGTTCTGTGGTTACTGTGTAGACTAAGATTCAATCTGTATGACGTATGCAGACAGGCCAGGCTCGGATTGCCGGGTTCGACAACGGGCGGCAGCGTGCCGGGGAAGGTCGACCCAACTCAAGAATGAGACACTGGATGTGTATTGCTTCTGCCTCTGTTTGTAATGACTTGACTAAAGAGGTTAGATGGTATATGCTGCTTCTCACGAGCAGACAAGCTCGTGGTCTAGTGATGGGCGTAGGCCTAGCACAACTGGTGCTAGGTGCAATGCCGATCCCCGTCCTTGGTCAGTAGCACCGTGCTGCATCACTCAGAAGCGATCTCCCCCAGGACACTGTCAACCGTCGCTATGGCAGTCTCGACCCTCCGGGTGACGATGGAGCTGAGGCGCTCCGTGCTAAGCGTAATACTCAGACGAAACAGCAGCTGAAGCATCTCATCCAGGGCCGAGGCGGTCTCTTGGGTAGCGGAGCTACCAGCGGCGTCAGGGCTTTCATCCGATTCATCATGAGAACCATCACCATCATCACCTTCCCAACTCGTAAGAGATCCCGTATCAGTGTTTTCGTCATCCGTCTCGGAACCTTGCTCGCACTACTGCTATCAGAACTGCCGCCGGAACAATCGCTGGCCGCCCAGGTATCAATTCTATCCTCCTGTCAAGTGTCGTACCGGCCGATCCTTCCACGGTGTGAGGCAGTCGACCGCGCGAGCTGTCGATCATGCCCCAGACTCTGTGTGTCCATATCTCCTCCACCTGCCGGCGGACCTTAGATCGCAGAACGCCTCCAACATGGCTCTGCTGCGGGACTTCTAGCAGTCAGGAGCTCCGAAAGATGAACACGATACACCGCTTCCACAGCACCAGTACCTCTTCCTGCTCGCGTCCCGGGCGATCAGGCTAAACGGCCGCGGAACGCACCTGTCGTTGTCGAAGCTACGAAGCCATCACAGGAGCGACCGGCTGGTGTGCCGCACCGTCTCCTCGCACCGATCGAGCATCCTATCGACGGCATCGACAGAACACGAAAGCTCCTATTCGTCGTGTGGCGAGCTCAGTATGCCTCCCTCGCCACTGTCGACGGCCTGCCCGATGTGGTAGCCCTCCGCGAGACGTCGGCAATTAGGTAGCCGGCTCAGGCCCAGCAGGATATCACGCCGGACGTCCTTATAAGTTGTCGGCCAAGGGGTACGGTCCATCCAGGGACCCGCAGCCACAAAAGTAGCATTCCTTAGGTCTTGGCCATATCCCTCCGGCGTCGAGCCGATGTAGCACTCCTCTCGGGCTAGGACCGTATTCTGGTAGGCTTGGTTTTCCAGACTGGTCCGTGCCTGCTTCTTCTGTTGAGACGGGCAACCCTGTTTACCTCGGCCAGCCTGCGCCTCCGTGGACGACGGCGGCAGCGAGGAGCGTAGCAGACTGCGGATGCTACGCCCCCGCCCAACCTCGAACCACCTGCTCGCCCCTCTCGAGAGGTAGGACCGCTGGCACTGCACGCCTTCGGTCCAGGGCCGGTACGGCTCGCCTTCTGCCTGCTCCGCCGGCGGCCGGTCCTTCGTCCGGGATTCTTCCACCCGTGTGCGTTCCGACAATGAGCCTTCATGGTCCTCAGATCGCAGACGATGTAGGGGCAGGCCCGACATCTAGGCCGTCCGACCTCGGCGGCCCCAGACAGGGAATTGGCTCGTTTGAAGCCGGCGAAAAGCGCACTTCGCCGAGCTGGGCCTGGCTACGGATGATATGGCCAAGCTGCGACACGGCCTCGGCTATCTGGCGCCGCCGATCCGGGGTAATATCGACGTGCCTTGTCCGGAGGTGTGTGGCCAGCTCGCTGGCTACGCAGGCAAACTGGCACGTAGTGCCTACCACAAGACGGTACTCTGGCAGGTGCACAAACGGATCCATATTAGATGGTCTAAACAGCGGCTGTGGGAGGCTTTCTTGGGCTCTTCACGACGGCCACTTGAGCACATAGGGGCGCTCAGGGGGTCTCGGTCCTGTCCATTGACCAATCAGAAATTACAGTCTACACTTGTGGGGCTGGAAAATGAAGTATACTGCCTTCAGATGACCATACTAGGAGTAGGATGTGTCGCGGTGACTGCACCGCATGCGGCAATAGCGCCTGCAATGAATACACTTTTCGCGTGTGTTGAATCTAGATTAATCATTCTTCGATATAACAACAACTGTTCCTTGCTGTAGTCGGCATCGAGCTTATTCGGGCTCTGTAGTTTGCTGCTTTACACATCATGATGACCAAATAATTAGAGCGGTGTCTTGCCATGCCATGGCAACAAGAAACAGTGCGAGGCTAAAAATGACTCTACAATCGACGATGGAAGCGATTCTCAAGACTGTAATCTTGTAACATCCCAACAATAGAAGTCTCAGTTTACAATGGAGCTCCAAGAAGGCAATGTCTCCAGAAGCATACGGATCTGTGGCTTAACGGGGGGCGGTGCAATGTACTGATTATTATTGTTACCTGAGGCAGGAACAGCCGAGTCATGTGAGACAATACAGACATGCCCCGCCTGTTCTGGCCGCATCGCCAGGTTGAATCGAACGCTCATATATTCGACGAACACCCCATGACTGATGTAGATAGTGACTTAGCCTCACTACATGAAATGACCAAGATGACATTACAGGACTACACAAGAAAACCCCTAGCACTGTTCACCTCATGTAGAGCCACCGCCCCGCCAGCTCACGCCCACAACGGTCTTCACGCCACCTTGTAGCTTCGCCAATCGAGCGAGTGAATCTCTCCTTTGCCGGACCACTTCCTACCAAAAGTCGCTACACATCGCTGATGTCTTTGCGAACACACAGTGCCTTCATCAAATGCTCTGGCTCAAGCGTGAAGGATCGGGTACAATGCGTGCACTGCACCTGACGGATGCTGCCTCTGAAATTGGCGAGGGGTGCATTGGTGTGGCAGTGAAGACAGCGCGCCTCGAGCTGAAGGATGCTCGGATACTGGGCAGCGTGGCAGCGCACTTTCTCGTCCGCTTGAGAGTTGTATGCCTGGCGCTCCGTCACGGTGAACTCGCTCTCCAACCAGTACACGTCGTAGAATTCCACCGGATACTTGCCGGACGTGCTATCCAGCTCCAAGACTGTGTGGTCCTCGACACTGAAGCTGCCGTTGTTGCCCACTCTTTGCCCCACGACTTGAGGAATGTGAGTGAGTCGGGATTACAAGTGATCAAGACGACAGCGTGGCCGCCGTCGCTAGGCAGTGAACGGTGCTCTGCCATCTGAGCACGGCTGAGTGTGGGTAGTGGCTCTTTGGGAGGATTAGGTGGCTCGGGCTCTTTAGGGGGGGTTAGGTCCATTCGTCTCTTCAGGAAAATTGAAGTGCTCTTCGAATACATGCCAGCCCGACTTCGAGAGATGGAACGTTGTAAGCACCGGGCGCCGGCGTAGAACTGCCTGACGGGCACCATCCTCGTCCACCGTGCGGAATCGGAGGGGCCGATACCAAGTAGTAGCCGCCGTCAATACTTCCATGGTGTTGCGTCCGCCTGGCTTGGACGGAAACTCGTCTTCAATCCGTTTCCGGACTTCTTCGATGCTGGGGTGGCCACCCTCACGACCGACAATGCGAATAAGTGCCATATGGACTACGGCAGCGATGGGATGTGCATAGCAGGTGGCCGATTCGCCCTGGTTAGAGGGTTCTTTGCATCTGGAGTCGTGTTTACCGTTGATATCTGAGTCGTTACTGATGCGACCAATGACGTCTAACAGCGCGTCTGCTGAACCAAAACGTGCCGAGAGCAGCAACGAGCAGAACTCATCGAGAGCTGCGGAAGTGGACACTGTGGCATACAGCGCGACCTCGCCAGCTGAGGGGATTTCCCAGCCCACAGAGGTGAGCACCGGGATTGGATGCGTAACACCAGCCACCCTAGCTGCCATGGCAAAGAGAATGCGTTGGCCAGAATCCCAGCATTCTGCCGGTTGGTAGTACAAGCGGCGAGGAGCTGCTGTTTCATCACTGGTGAGGTTGACCGTCACCATAATCACTTCCTTTTGCTGCAACTGCCCAAGGCGTCTCGCATTGGCGTGCAACCATACATATACCGGCGAAGTATATCGAGCAGGGTGGAGTCGTCCGTTGCCCCTTTCTTGCCTCCTTCGTCCGCCTCTGAACGTTTCTGCAGTCGCTCCAGTAAACGAATGACGTTGTCAATAGGTCGTGGTACAAGCGTGCTGAAGTCCTGCAACCATTCCGTGCAGATGCGGCGTATAAAATGCATTGCTCTCGATCTATTCACGGTGATGTCTTCAATCTTGTCCGCGATTGTGTTCCCGATAACTTCCACACCGCCAATGACATAATTGAGAGACCTAGAGAAAGTGCTGTCTCTACGTAATCTACCGTCTGATCAGAAGGGATCACGTCGATGAATTCCTCGACCAGCTCCGGATGTCGCTCCAGGTGCGCGTCGACGATACGCGCCTCATCGTCAGTAAGCTTCTCTCGAATATATTTCGCGACGTGTGGCACCTTTTCCTTATTGGCCCGCACAATTAGAAGGTCATGGCCGGTCCGGTGATCGCCCGGATTTCCGAGGAGCGCGTCGACGGCTCCGCAAAGATCCGCTACGGGCGGGCACCCGCTGTCAGTATTCAAACCAAAGACGCCTACGAAGATGAGTGTGTTGGGATCATGCTGCTGCTCTGCCTGAGCGAGCTTCAAGGCTGCGCGAAGCACGGCTTGGAGACGTTCAATTGCCCGCTCATCGGAACGACCCGCCTCGAGAGCCTCGCGCATCGAAGCGGACACGTCGATGAGGCAGCCAACCACTGCGGCAGGCGACGGATCAGACATCGCAAGTATGACTATGGCGAGGCGGTTAACATATTATAGGATTTTGTGCAAGCAAATTTCGGGGTGCAATGCTTTTGAGTTCGGCCGACTGAAGTAGAAGGCTGTTGTGCTCCAGGGCCCTTGCAGGATGAACATAAGAATGGTGTCTCGCTGCCTGATGAATTCCAGCCCAACTCACCCTTCAGCGATCACGAGTCCAGCATCGGAGGTCCAACACCAACCGTTACGCCGTAAGCCGCAAATATGCGATCTATGCGATCGAGTGAGCGGTCTACACGTGGCAGCTTGAATCCTTGTAAGGCTCAGAAAATCCGCTCATTCAGGAGGAGATTTATCTCCAAGGTCGGCGAGGAGCAGGCTCGATGCGAAGAAGCCGAGAATCGAGCGCTTGATAAGCGACGCCGATGCGAAGAGGCAGAACAGGTTGCGGGACCGGCACGACCACAGACGCTTTATGCCTCATCTTGAGACTTGCCACTCTTTCAGTCTTGCTATCCTCCAGGATGACCTCCCAGCGGGACAGGAGGAGGAATGGGAACAACTCTCAGAACGATCCTCCACTTCTCAGCACCAATTCCCATCCCGGTATCAGCTGGACCACGTGTGCTGTTTGACTAGTCCCGTCAGCAGCGAGCAGGGGCTTCGATACTTCGAGCGCGACACAGTGAAAACGCGGTGCAGAGGCTTATCGACGTGGTGAACGATGATCCGCCCTCCGAAATCCTGCGGAACCGACGTCATGTTTTTCACTTCTCTTAGTCCATTCTTCTTCGTCTACTTCATGCAGTCGGGGACCGTACAGTCCCTGAAAGTATAGGAGAGATCTGGTTCTAGTTTGTCGCCCTGAGGTTCATTGTACTTCACCCCGAATTTGGCGCCCTGATAATTCGTCGTCTCAACGCGCTGTTAAAGAGTGTATGTGAACAGCACCCACAGGATCGTCTCGAAGTGAGCCACGTCCACGCCACGATAGAGACCACTTCATGATCCGTGCGTCCTCGAAAGTGCAAGCAACGCCGTTCAGCGCCTCATCACGTGAATTGTTACGGGCTTGGCTGAAACAGTGCGACGTGGTTCAAGTACTGTATCTGCCGCGTCAGATACTTGGGCCACCCAAGATGGCTTCCTTTGGTACATACAGTGCCTTCCCAACACAGTTTTGGTCCGTTCAGGCTACAGTGGGGTACTTATGTAGTACATGAAATACATGAAAGCCAATTATGGTTGTTGCAGAACAAAGGAATGAGAAAGAAAAGGACGGCAGCAGTCTCCGGACTTGCCGCGGAACAGTCAACGCTACCAACTAGAAGGTTACTCTGTGTCACTTCAACGTAGATCCGAAAACACAGCGGCCATTTATGGCTGCAATGGGTGTGACAAGCTCTCACCTTTTGTAATGCGTACGCACGCCCTTTGTGACAGCATGTACATGCTCTCGACAGTGCAGCAGATGGTGGCATCCGCACTGTACTGCAGGTTGCTTACAGTGCCAAGTGACACCGTGTGGCTGACACAGCTGTGGCCTGCTGTTATCTTTTGTACTTTGTAGTGCAGGCCGGTGGGCCGATCCGACGAAAGGGTCTGGGGTGGAGTTCGTGACGCTGCGGCTGGCTCGTGACGGTCTCTTGCTCCCACATATGCTCCTGTCGCCCACGTGTTGACCACAGACGGGGACGCAAAGAGCCTCTGCTTGCGAGCCGGATCTTATCAACCCCGCCCATTGTACATGGGATCATCTAGGTTGCTAAGATCTGAAAGATACAGGAAACCTGAAGAGAGAGTCCCATGCTCAAGAGTGTTCCTGGAGTACGCAGGCGAATTGAGACGTCGTTTCCTGAGCATCCCCCTGGCAGTAAGATGGGAGCCACCACCTTGCACTGTCTCAGGCCTGCCCAGACGTCTAGCCGAGTCTGTAGGATCAATAGTTCTACGTCCTCGCCTCAGCGACAGAGTGCACAAGGGCGAAGAAGCGTTATTGATGCTAGCACATAAGGCTTGGTGCTTCTGCCAGTACCAAGCACCACCGCCTAAACGGAGACACTATTCTTACCCAGCCAGCCGCCCAGGCTCAACCCTACTTTGCGACCCAGGTCAGTGGACCCGTCCGTCCGTACATCGTTGTCCTCCAATAGACCTATTAAGCAGCCTTTCTTATGAAGAAACTGCTCCGCGCATCACTTCGCCTTCCTTAGACGGAGCCCATCGCAGAGCCGATATCCGAATCAGCAGTATCCGCCGCTGCAACAGCCTGGTGCTTAGGGGCAGCAGCCTCCGGCACGGTACGGACAACAACAGCCTTTGGCCCAGGGGCAGGCACCACCGAGATCTGCTTCCTCCGTGTGCGGCGCCGTACCAGCAGCAACAGCCCTCCTCAACCATATACAGTAAGTGCATGTGGTGGAATTGCAATTGCCAAGCGGCTCTGACAGAACTAGGCAGCCTCCAAGAGGCAGCAGCGGGGACAGCAGCTGCCTTACACTACAGCGTGTGCCCCAGGCCGAGCCCCAGGCTGCGACCCCGCGTAAGGTCGCTAGACCGGCCCTTGCGTTAGCTTTCGTCGAACTGGGGCTGGGATTGGCGCGGAACTGGTGCAACAACATCGAGGACGTCAAGCTCATCTTCGATAACTGCCGCCACTGCTATAACTCCAAGAACACGCCCTACGCCAAGAGAGCCAACAGGGTCGAGAAGTATACGGCAGCAGATCAAGGCGGCACCCGAGTGGTCGTACCTCGAGCCCTAGGCGTGAGTGATGCGCCGTGTGATGATTGTGGCTAGGCTGGCCGACAGAACAGCCTGCTTCGTGCGGGGTTGCAGGCAGCGCTGGCGGGGCTCCATCCGCACTGTATTGTTGGCTGAGGCCCCTTAACGGCGCTACGTGACACCGAGTGACCTACTGTACGCCGTGCATGTAGACACTCAAGTTCAGTGCCGTCTGTCCTCCGGAACCAGACTCAGGAGACCTCTCCAGATACTACAGTACAGTACCCTGGTTCTGCATGGGGAATGCAAGCTGCATCAAGGCATGGCTCCTCATAAGACAGGTTAGACTTAGTCTCCTAAAGTGGAACCTGGGCCGACTCGTCTAGAGATTCGCCCAGTACAGCAGCGGCGTGTGAGGCAATTCACGGTAAAGTAGCGGAGATTTTATCCCCAAGGAGCTCAAAGCCCGCTTCCTTCAGAAGCTGTTCGCTCGGCAACATGGGCCTGCCCTGCATCGGGAACGGCCAGAAATAAGGCTCTTCCATCTGGTTTGTGCCCTGCTGGGTGCCCACCCCCAGGTCTGCCAGTGGACACCAACCAGAGGCGAAGTCTTTGTCCATCACGTTGGGGGAAAACAGGTTCGAGGAAATGCTGAATGAGCGACCCTGGTGACAGTGGTCGCGCATGCACTGGTCCCCCTTGCCTTCAGTACTGGGTATTGTGACATTGGTCTGCCATTTCTCAGCTAGACGGCGCAGGATATCCAAGGCTCGCTGGGCGAAGAGATGGCAAGGTGCCATCTCCGTCAGATCGGCAATTCCCCGGCGGATGGCTTCTGCAACATGAGGGTCTATGCTGGGGTTACCAGCCAGGCTCGGCTCTCCGGCGACCGCGGTTGGCGCTGGATCGCCGCAAAATTTCCCGAGCGAAGGGCTCGATGGTGCACCAACCGCTAGATGCATGATTGACGACGTGAGAGCAAAATAAGGCACGAATGAGGGGGTCTGCTGTAGTGTGTACAGCTGTGAATAGGAACGCAGGAGTCCCAGGATGGCATCTGCAGCGTTGTGGCATACGTCGAGGGGAGATATGCTTGAACCTATGATTCGCAACTTGATGAATGGCCGGAATAGCAAGAGAGTGGTGAAATGGTAGTACATGCTAGACGGCCGGTTAGCTAAGCGAGACTCAGCTATCCTGCATCACAATATCCGTATGTCGAGAAGAATGGCTAATGACTCACTGGACGAATAGGACGGCTGGTGTGAAGTTGTGTCCCAATCGAAGGACATCCGGAATCCCGTCATACCAGTCCAAGTACTGCGTATAATTGTAGATGATGTCCCTGCTCGTCACCAGTCGGCCAGGAGAATATAGGCGGTATAGAGACCGGTGGACAAGTTCGCTCAGATCGCAAAAACATTTGAATACGGACCGAACATTGGATGGCTGCTGGAAAGATCGCTGATAGGGCATGCCTTGCCGGTCGCGTCAATATGAAGCCGTCGCTGTCTCGACGGGGTTGCGGATCACTTACCGTCATCTCTGTACAAGATCCAGAAAGACGCTTCAATGTCCTCGACTATAGGGGGTTTTGGGGGGAGACGCGGGAGGTATGATGATTGAGGGAGCAAGCCCGTCGATAACGACCAAACACTGTCTTTTAGTCAGAACGCTCAGCCGAGCCATGATCTATCCAGACGTGATCGCTTACTGATCTAATGTGAATGCGCCCCAAAAGGTTGCTGCCCGGACGTCGTTTTCGTCGTCACTATCTTCACCAGCGAGTATCTGATGGAGGCCCATTTCTGTCGCAAGCCGCATACTTTGGCTCGCATAGAATCTGCTCTCCTCATCCCGCCCACAACTCGCTTCTCGAACGGACATGACACCCAGTGCCTGGACGGTTGTCAGCGTATAATAGTCCTTTTCTTCGTCGAGTAGTCTCCGGCATTCCTCAAAGAAATGGTCGCCGGAGGAATAAGGATCATCGGGATTTGCGCGACTGTTTGGCTGACTAGAGAATCTGCAGCCGAGAGCCAGGAGAGCGTTGACAAGAATAGAAGAGCAGTACCGATCTTGACCGGCTCTGAAATCTCTAAGAAAGTGCTCCTTGCTAAGAGATGCAAATGTCGGGTATTCCCAGCAGAAGTAGAGCGCCAGAAGATGCTCCACTAATCCCGTATCTGAAGTGAGAGTCGTCCACCTTTCCGCTAGCGTTTGCACTTCAGGAGGTGCAGAAGACGGAACCGGAGGAAGGGGGTGATACCGCTGGCCATCGGAAGGTTGCGGACGACTGCCCTCGCCCCGAGAGACAAGGCGTGGCTGATGCGCGGTGCCGGTATCACCGCCCCAGCTTGTAGTCTCCGGACCTGAGCTGCTTCCAGCAGACAGTGTCGGCCGGAAGTATGGAACGCCGCGCCTGTTGAAAGATTCGACGGACCCCTTGAAGCCTTGCGAGAAGGCAGCTGTCACTGGAGTAGCCGTATTACTCGTATCTAGACTTGCGGCGGCGGAAATGAGTGATTCGCCCTCCACTTCGGAAAAGCCAGGCGCGGCAGTGAAGCTATCGGCCGGGCCGGGCCACTGCGCACCGGCTCCCGGTTGCGTAGCAGCGCCGCCCAATGGGACAGCTCCTCTCAGCCATTCCGATATACTCTCCACACTCTGGCCACTTCGTAGACGTTCCAGGACCTGCAGCCACGTGTCGGGACGGACGAGGCCAGCGAAAAGACGATCGATCGATCTCTGTCGGAGACGCAGTCGTTGGATCTCGGCCCGTAATGTCGCTTTAGGTTGTCTGGTGGGGATCTCATATACACACTCGGCGATCTTATGCGCTTTGCATCGGCCGCAAGGCTTCTGCCCGTCACACTGAAAGGTAATCAGAAAGGA
>JAXQGQ010000085.1:0-15258 GCA_037040145.1 Sordariomycetes sp. M70-01Q | reverse complement strand
TATTTATTCCTAAATTTAGGATTTTATTTAAATATTGAATAACGTTATTTAAATATATATTTTCTTTCATTGCATCTCTTAAAGCTATATATTTACCTTTACAACTAGAAAGTGCAACTGTTTTTTGTAATGAACTGTTCCAACTTATTATATTATTTCCTAGTTGGAAAATATATCTAGAAGTGCTTTTTCTTGAAGATAAATTACTTCTTTAGTTAGAATCGTTATATCCTTTAAATAGTAGTTTATTATTTTTATTATATTTTATTCTTAAATTATTATAGTGATTTAAATATTTCTAAATTCGGTCTAAGGCCCGAAAGTAAGTATTATTTAGTTTAAATATAAATCTAACGTATAAATTAATAGCATAAGATATATCCGGTCTGGTTTTTATTGCTAGATATAGTAAAGCTCTAATTTGTTGTTAATGTTATAATACTTTGGGTGCTCCCCTGAAGAGCACCTGGACCTGTCTAGCACGTGAGGCGCCAGGCCTGGCCTTATATAAGGCAGGCCTGGCAGACAGATATCCCAGATAGAGAATCAAGCTCTTACTACTATATTACCTGATATCCTGACTTGAACGTTATACTTTAGTCTATATAGACTCTTACGCAGTCAGTCTTGACTGCCTACGTACTAATTTAAGTAATAAGAACTAACTTATTATAGTAAATAGTGCTTACAATTAGTATCGAACTGACCTCCTCTTTAGTTTTCGTTATTTCGGGGGAGATAACCTTCTTATATTAGAACTAGTTATTATAGACGATTACGTCGACAGTAACAACTTAGAAAACGTTAAGCGTAACAACATTCGTTACTAAGATAGTATTTAATATTATTATTATATAATCGGCCCGGTAACTAGTACTTCTATAGCGTTAACTCGTTTATTCGGCTAGTTAATAATTCGATAGACGTAATAACCTTTATAATTAAACTTATAATTTAAACTAGGTTACTAGATTATTAATTAAAGATAATAATAAGAACGTTACTATTAATAAGGTAGTTAATAGTAATACTTACCGAATAATTATTTTATAATTACCTTATATTTATAACTTGTTAAATTTAAGGAGATCTACGTTTATATTTAAGATAACTAGTAAGTAGTTAACGTTATAATTATCTTTAACGTCGACCGAGTTAAACTTAAAGTTATAGCCTTCTTATCGGTAAATCTAAAAGGAAGTAGTTACTTATTCAAGGCTATAAGGAAACTAAAACGACCTCGAGGTATACTTTCTACGGAAGATAATAAAGAAATTAGATAAGTTATTAAAACCGTTTTAACTACTTTTCGGTATTTCGAAGAATAAAAGTAAATCGAAAATCTACCGCTTAACTTCATAGGGGGACCTTTGAAGACCTTAAGAGAAATAATACCGATAATATGAACATTATTATTAATATTAAGACCGACAACGTCGTAACTAAATCGAACGACCTACTTATTAAGGGGAATATTAATCTTATTTTAGTCCGAAAGAGTAAACGAAATAGGGGTATTAGATAATTAATAGGGCATACTAAACCTTTCGAATTAATAGTTACCTTTAATAACGAAGATTACTTCCTTATAAAACTCTTAATTAGTTATCGAAGATTTAAACGACTAATTTCTATCCCTATAATAATTACTAATAATAAATAATAAAGACCGAGTTTAAGGACTTAATACTAAAGAAAAAGCTAATACTAACGTAAACTTAGCTATAGTACGCCTTTACGTTAAAACTAGTAAATCGTAACGATTAATCCGTTTAGCGGATATTCTAATATCGTTAAATTAACCGGTAGTTATAACGGACTTAGTAGTAGCTATAACGACGATAATATAAAATTATAAGAATCTTATAAAAGAATTTAAAAAATAAAAGTAAAATACTATAACAATAAGTATAATAACCGGATAGTTAATTATAATAATACTAATAATAAACTTAGACAACTAGAAAATCTTCGACGTTAAACTATACTAACCTAACGTAAAAAAATAAAATAAAGAACTAGTCTTTACTAATAGTAAAATTATCATCTTTTAGAACTTAATACTTTTTAAAAATACCGTTAATAATACTATTAAAGATAACGTCCGAAAGGTAAAGTTTATTAAAGAATTAAACTTACTATTCCGTAGTAAAGTTTAGATATAGTACGTATAATTATTCTTACCTGTTAAATAAAACTATTTAAAAGATAATTTTAATAACTAGTTCGCTACTTTTTATAAACGATTCGAAATCCGACCGGCGGAATTTAAATTTTAATTTAAAGAGTACTACTATACTTACGAAGATATTTATAACGACGTTAGTCTTTCTACGTTTACGTACGAATACTTCCGATATATCCGAACTTAAGGCGATATTACTAACTAACAATTTATTCTTCGATTTCGAAGTTAAATATACGTAGAATTAAAAAAATACTTACTTAAACTACAACTAAACGTATTAATTTCGGAATATTTCCTCAGTAAAGAAACATAGTAGCGTATATTTCGAGAAACATATTTCGAAAAGGAGACTTTTAATATATTTAACTTTAAAAATAAACGTTACGCTAACGTTATCGAATACGTATCCGAGGATAATTCTAACGACGGAGAAATTAACGTTAATTAAAGTAAAGATCGATATAATTATAACGAACGAAGTAGATTCGTTAGAAACCTAACTAACCGCCGTAAATACCCGATTAGAACTAGCTACTAATAACGTAATTAGAACGATAAAAATAACCGGCGTAACGAGAACTATAATAACCGATAAAGTAACTTTAAACGTTATAATTATAATTAATTAAAATATAACGACCGCCTTATAAGATAAGATAACTTTTTTAGAGGACATCTTACGTACCGAAGACGCCGATACGGTAAGTATAGTATATTTACTAAACGTAAGTAAGACTACGCTTACTATAACGAAACGTTCGTCTAGAAAAACGATGAAGATACTTAAGAACATATAAGTTAATTACGCGAAGACGGTTATATTTACATTAGCCGAAGAAAGATTCTGCTTAACGACGTAAAGGACGAAGAAAACGAAAAAATAGGATATTTCGAGGTCGAAACCGCTTATTTCGTAAACCTTAAAGATAAACGTAAAATTCTTCGCTAAGAAAAATATAACCGAGGTAAAACCGAACCGTAAACGTGTCGAACGTACTATACCGAATTCCGCTTTTGGAATATCTTGTTTGATTATATTTTATAATAAAAATCCTATAAATAACTATTGTAGCCGAAAAAACCGGTAAACTAGGCGAAGTAGAAACTTAGTACGATATTAAAAGCGTTCGTAATAATATTAAGTACGTTAAATTAGCTTACAATTTAGACTATTAAATTAGTAGAGACGTAGGATAATTATAATCTTACTTGTAACGCGGAAGGCGAAACGAACTTCGTAATATTTAAACTACGTTTCGAAATAAATTAAATTATCGAAGTTAATATTAAACTTAGCGGTAACTTTTAGAATTCTAATAAACGAACGTACTTAAAGATCGTTATTAAAAACGACTTTAAAGCTTTTAAAATTGAAATCTACGGAAATACCGAATATAATACTATTTTAATTAACCGGCAGTAGGTTAAGGATTTCGTTAAAAATACTAAATAGAATAAAGGACTAAGAAAACTAGTTAAGGGCATCGATTCCTATACATTTATCGAAGATACGGTAAAATTTAACTTCTATATTCTTAGTATCTTAAACGGCCGATAGGTTAATAGTTATATATACGTTAAAGTAAACGTTATCGATAATTTAAAACTAAAAATACTACTAAGTACTAACTTTTTTCACGACTATAACGTTAAGATTAATATAGTTAAAAGTACTTATACGTTCCGATTACTATATAATATAACGATAAAAGGTAACGTACTTAAAAAGAACGCCTCGAAGGAAATCTACTACTACGTTAAAACTACCGATACTATCGTTATCCCTTTAAGAAACGAAGCCTTCATCGCTACTTAATACGTTAATCTTCTAAAACTACTAGAAGAAAAAATAAAGAAACTAATACTATACTATTTCGAATTAATTTACCCTTTCGTAATCGACGTTACGATTAATTACCTAGTATTTAAAACGATTATAGTATAGAATAAAATAGATAAGTTATAGAAGATCCGCCGGAATAAGATACTTAACTGAATACGTAAATACTAAAATAACGAATAAGTTATACTTTACGAATAAAGCGAGATTTAAAAACTTCTTAGTAAAGAAAATATTATATACGAAGAGTTTACGTTGTACTTAAAAGAATTTAACGCCGACTACATTAAAAAAGATTATAGTTAAGAATAAATAAAGAAAACGGAAGTTCTACCTGAAAATACGTTAGACTTATTCATTCTATCGTACGGCTTAATTAAGCCCGATTATCTAAAAGTTATTAAGTCGACCGTAAGAGTAAATATTTATAACTCGAACCTTTTACTTATAGATAGGATTAAGAGTTTACTAAATAAACATAACGTTTTCCGTTATAAAAATATCGTACCGATATTAGAAAAATTTAAAATATATATCGACTTAATTAATAGATAGTAATAATAGTTTAAGGTAATTCGGATATATTTATTAAAATTTAAAGATCGCGTTTTCTTTAACGAAACCTACGATAAGTTTTACGTTTAAGGTTAAATAGAATTTTAATACGAGTTAACGCTTATTATATGTTTAGTTTTTATAGTATAGCGAACGATCGGAATTAAAGAAAAAAGCTGCGTTATAGTTAACCTCTAACCGTTTAATCGTATTACGGTACCGAATATATATCCTTTACTAGATTAAGACGATATTATTAGCGGTATAGTAGGTAAAAAGTACTACGTTATTTTTAACGCCGTAGGATTTTTTTTTTAACTATTAATCTATTATAATTACTATAACTATATAGTCGTTATTAATTTTTAAAGATTTAAAAGATCTAACGTAATCTTTATAAGATTTAAGAACTTATTCGTTTACGTATAACGTTTTATAGATTAGATCTTTTTCCTTTACCGATACTTCGTTCGTATTTATATTGACGACATCGTCGTCGCTAGTAATTCTAAAGAAGAATATTTTAAATACCTGGCTATAGTAATAAAAGTACTTAAAGAAAACCAAGTCTATATTTCGGCAGAAAAATCTTTTGTGGACTACTTAGCCGTAAAACTTCTTGGGTACGTAGTTAATAGTAACGGTATTGCGAAAATAGAGGACCGAATAGTAGTTTTTAAGAAGATTAAATTTCTAGACAACCTTACCGACTTAGAAATATACTTTAATATAACCGGCTAGCTTAGAAAAAGTATTAACTAGTTCGACGTTAAGGCTAAACCGCTTTAAAATCGGAAAACGGTACTTCTAGCCGCTATAAAGGAAGTAAAGGCTATATTAGAAAGAAAGTTAAAGCTAATACGACGAGCTTATACGTTAAAGGTAACGTTCGTACCGACAGTTAAAAAGATAGAATCTTTCTAAACTCTATAAAATAACTTATATAAGGAGAACTTCTTATACTATCACAACCCGGAGTAACCGTTATTCCTTAAAGTTAATACTTATAAACGCGTTTTTAACTTATTTATCTTTTAATTTAACTAACTATAGATAAAAAACTAGATTTTAAGTAAAGATATACCTGTAAATCGTATTAAGCTAATCTTATTTATATCTAAGTTAATTATAACGGCTAAAAAAAAATACAAATCGATAGAAGCCGAAGTTATAGAAGTAATATAAGCTTGTAAGAAGTTACAAAAATTAGTTTAATTAAACCGGTACTCCGTTAATATTCTTACCGACTACGTTTTAACTAAAGGAATTATAATGTATACTTCGTTAAATATAATGGACCTTAATAAGGCGAACTTAAGGCTTGTTAATACGGTTAATTATTTATTATAGTTTAACTTATAAATCTTTTATATCTTTAATAAGTTAAATATCGTTCCCGATACTTTATCTAAATTATTAACGTTTATAAAGGACTTAGATAAACTATAGGGTAATAAAACTAACGAGCTAAATAATATTATAACTAGTATATAGGCCGAAGGTAATAATTTCGTGTTATACGTAGAAGAAACGTCGATTGAACCGATTTTATATCTCGATTTTAAAAACCGTATTATCGACGGATACTATAAGGATAAGAAATACGGAAAAATCATTTAGAGGCTCTAAGATTACGTTAACTACGTTAAAACGGGCGAACCGGACTTTAGGTTTAATATCTCGAGGCGGAAACGACGAAAAAAACCTTCCTTTCTATACGGACCGTTTAAAATAACGGATAATTTTCTCTATTATATTAATTATTTTAGTAGAAGAAGACTTTATATTTTTATAAACTACGTTCCGAAGCTCTTCGAACTAATCTATGATTATAAGTACTACTTTAGTATTAATAAGATAATAATTAACTTTAATAACGTTATATTTGATAAGAAAACTTAGAAAATCTATAAATAAGTATAATTTTATAAAACTTACCGTTAAAACTAAATAAATAGAAGTCTATTATTAAGAAAAATAACGTTAATTAAAGTTCCGCTATAACTATTCCATACGATAATAATAAACTTTATAATGTAGTTACTAAAAGTATAGGTAAAAAACACCTTTTAAACGTTATTAAGATACTACGTTTTAAATATAATTTACACGATAACGTATAAATTTAATAAGAAAACGTTACTTATAATGGGCTACTCGATATATAAAGTAAAAAACTAGGTAACTATAATTATTAAGGTGTTAGAAGTAGCTAACTAAGATATATCGAAGTATGTTATCTTAAATAAAAACCCGAAGTTTATTTCTGAGATATAACGAGCTATATTTACTGCTTTCAACGTTAAACTTCTTTTTTCTACAGTATATTACCTTTAAACGGATAGGTAGTTAGAACGTATAAATTAGACGGTAGAGATAGCTATCCGTTATTATATTATAATAAACTTAAACGTGTTATAATATAACTTACTACTAGTGTTTTAGTATTATATTAATAACGTTATAATCGTTACGATTAGCTAATTACCGAACGAATTAGTTTATAGTTTTAAATTTAAGATAGTATTAAATATATTTACCGAACTATATAACGAGCTAGTTAACGAAGACGTTTTTAAGGTAATACGTATCGGTTATTAATAAGAAGTTATAATTCTAATAAACATCGTTATAGCTATTATTAAACAACGGTACGATAATAAATATAGTTTTATTTTTTACGAGATCGGAAATACGGTTTATTTCTACTTAAACAAAGGTTATAATCTACTCGGTAAATTTCGTATTAAATGGTCCGATTAACGTACCGGCTTTTTTAAAGTAATAAATAAAAAAAATCTATTAGTATACGAATTAGATTTTCCTATATATTAACGAGTCTACTTTATTATTTCGGTAGTTTAACTTTATAAGCTAAAATAAAAAAAAGATCCTTTTAACTAAAGCCGCGGAAAACTATTAGAAGTCGTTATAAACAGCACGGATAACCGTATAATAAATAAAATCGTAAAGACTAAAATCATTTAGAAGAAAAATAACCTTACGGTATAATACTTCGTTAAATAGAAAAGCAGAGAAACGAAAGATAATACTTAAGAGACTAAGACCGTCTTATTATGCCGTAATAAGAAAACTATCGAGAATTATAACGTAACTAACTTTATTATCGATTAGAATAAAGAATATAAGGCTAAAAGTATTGTTCGTCTCGAATATAAATTCGTCGATAAAATCTTAAGGTCGAATATCGAAATCGTTTTCCTATACGTTAATCGTATTAAGAAGATTAATTAAGCGCGTTAAAAAACTATTACGTTTCCCGTTTAATATAAAGGAAATAATACGAATAATTAAATTATTTACTAACGATCGTTAATTTTTCTCTATTATTTTCCTTTTATTAACCTAAATAGTAATAGAATTAAATAAAACGAAAAATAGATAAAACGTTCTTCGTAAATAATCCCTTATTTATTAAGCTAAAATCGTAAAACCCTTTATTTTTTATCCGATATTTAACATTTATTTAAAAAAGTAAGCTAGTCCAATAATTTCTTTATTTTAAAATCTTAATATTTTTATAAATCTTTTCTTTTAATAACTTAATTAAAACTACTTTTCCTAAAAAACCTAATGTTTTCTAAACGGTAACGATATGTCTATTAAATTTAATAATGTACTCGATAAGTATTATATTTAAAGACGTAAAAAACCTCCCTAACGACGCGTCCGTTAACCTTGCCGTCGTACCTGCTAAGTATAATAAGATTCGACGTAGTATATAAACTAGAACTTATATATAAGAAACCCTTTATAAGTTCCTATTAATCTTTAAAATCCTGAGAACTCGTGTTATTATTTCAAGAAGATATACGTTAAACTAGATAAGTTAAACGAAAAAT
Organism: Sordariomycetes sp. M70-01Q; assembly: GCA_037040145.1. Classification (NCBI taxonomy): domain Eukaryota; kingdom Fungi; phylum Ascomycota; class Sordariomycetes; species Sordariomycetes sp. M70-01Q. The sequence goes on along the minus strand of JAXQGQ010000085.1, from coordinate 6,812 downwards.
ACGGTAGGTTAATCGAAGAATCCGAAGATAATATAGGGAAACTTAAAAACCTACGAGAAGAAATCGATACTATTAAAGGCTACGAGAAGTAAGTAATAGTAATAGAGTTACTAAACGAAATTAACGAACGGATAAAAGCTAAAGAGACCGCGGAAACCGTTATAGTTACCTTTATTAAAGAGAAACCGGAAAAGGTTTAAGAAGAATAACTAGTTAGTAAATCCGGCGAATTGATTTTTACTATTACCCTCGAAGATACCTCATTGCGCGCCACGAATACCGATAAGACCGAATAGTATAATGAGAGGGTAGATAACCTAGTTTAGTTTCATTAAATTATAGATAAAAGGTTTAATATTAACTTCTAATATAAGCCGTATACGAACTTATAGATTATCTTTAACTACTTATAGGCTAAAAACGGTAAATATAAAGTTAATAACGTCATCGTTAATTTTAAATATACTACTTTACGAAGAATAATAACGATAGTAGATTTTAATACCGTTACTACTTACGTAATAGTAAATAAAAACTACGTTATAGTTAGCGATTAGTTCGATATTTTTACTAAAAAAAACGAAGATCTTATCTAGCTTATTTCTCTATAGAATAAATAAAAGAAAGACGGAAAGATCGCGACTTACGCTTTTAAATATAACTAATTAATCGTTAAAGTTCTCGAATAGTACAATATAGGTCTATACGATAATACTTTTTCTTAAATTCTAAAAGTAAGATAGACTTAGGGATTCTTTATCTCCTAACGTAAGTAGAAACTTAACTTTATCGACGAATTAATTAATAACGTTGCATTAAAAAAACTAGAAATCGGATTCCTAACTAACGATGTAATAATAATCTAAGCCGTTATAGAAAAATACCTTACCGCTAAAACTAATAACGTCCCGAATAATTTTATACGATTATTTAAAAAAATCGATATTTATAAAGTTAATAATATATTATAACTTCGAAATACTAATATTAACGATAATAACGTTAAAAATAATAATAAAGACGATAATAAAAACGAAGAAGAAGATAAAAACGATAACGAAGATAAAGATAGTATCGACGAGAACGACGGAGTAAACGAACGTAGCTTAAAATTAAATTATCCTACGATCGGCAGTAAGAACGTTAGTAAGTTTAAACCGTACGGTCTAAAGATTAAGCTAGAAAAAAAGACCGACGGTAAAAAGAAATCCTACGATAGAGAAGATATCGTAAAGGAGATATATATTAAGATTAATAATAATACCGTTTTATTTAATTACGTCTTTAGCGAGATCGATTTTTTTTATAAAAAGTATATTTCGAATAAAACGTATACTTAAAATAATATAGTTCGTTGTATTAAAGATAATTTCGTTAAAGCTATAATTGCTTATTAAGAGAATAAAATCTATAACTAATACTTTCTTATTAAAGTAACGGTTTTCGTACTCCGATATTATAACGTAAAATACGGCCTTAATGAAAAGATTAGCGGAACATTAACTAAACTAAGACGTTTAAATTTTGCCTAAGTTACCTCGATCTAAGCTACTTTTAGCGTAATAACGGTATAGCCGAATATCGGTTACAATATAATAATAAAGTATATAATCGCCAATATAGTAAAAATAATTAAAACGTTATAAAATAAAGTAACCTCTACCGAGAAAAAAACTAAAAATATAAAGAACAAAGTTAAACGTTTCGAAGAAGATTTTAATAACTAAAAGAATTTCTCGAAAAAATACTTAATAAGATTCGACGGCGAAATTAAAATAATTAACGAAAACGTCGTTTATTTTAATAAAAAAGTTACGAAGTTTAACTTTACTTATAATAATAACATATAAAATCTATAAATATAGGTTAAAACTATAAATAAAATACGCGATATAATCGAAAACATTAACGGAGTAACAATACGCCTTAATAAAATAGAAGCCGAAATCCGTACCCTTCGAAGAAACGTTAACGAAATCATCCTTATAGTTAAATAAACATCTAAACTAAAATTAAAGCTATCGGTAGGAGGCACTAGCTCCACGATACTAACTCCTAGTACTCCTACTTTAATAGTAAAGCGTGGCCTTCCGGAGAATAGCCTTAATAAATGCGGAAGTAAGAAGAAGAAAACCAAGCCCGATTATTAATTAATAAGCCCTAGCGAGGAGCTATAGAATTAATAGGAAGAAGGATATATAATATAAAATAAATAGGGCGGGGATTTCGTTAGATTAAATAATTGGGGCGTTATTTTTCTTTTCATTTAAATAAGAGTATGTTATAATATTCTGGGTACTCCCCTAAGGAGTACCTAAACTTATCTAATACGTAAGGTACTAGGCCTAACCTTATATAAAGTAGGCCTGGCAGATAGATATCCTAGATAGAGAATCAAGCTCTTACCACTATATTACCTAATATCCTGACTTGAACGTTATGCCTTAGTTTATGTAGACTCCTACGCAGTTAGTCTTGACTGCCTGCGTGCTAACCTAAGCAATAAGAACTAACTTATTGTAGCAGTTAATATATAGTTATTTCTTTTTAGGAAATTATATCTTCATCTCTTATTTTTGTTAGTTTTATTCCTAGTTCTACTAGAGTAGATACCGGTATTAAATTCTGTTTGTTATATTTTTCTTTTATAGTTTTTAAATATTTATTTTAGTAAATAGTAATAGAATCTTTATTTCTTTCAAATTCCATTCCTAGGAATTAGTTTAATTTTCTTAGATATTGTATATTTATTTCTTTTCCTACTTCTTTTATTAATTCGTTGTTTTTATTTGTATTAAGCCCTGTAATAATTATATCGTCTACGTAACAAATTAATATAGTATAGTATTCTTTATATATAAATACGGCTTCATCATATAGAAATACTATAAAACCTAGTTTTTATAGTAAATTTCTTAGAAATTAATACTAAAACCTTGGTAATTATTTTAAACTATATAAAGCTTTTAATACTTTACAAATATATTTCTTATTTAAATTATATTTTATTCCTTTTTGTTTTAATATATCTTTCATTAATTCAAAGTATCCTTCAGGTAATTCAGTATATATTACTATATCGATTTCTACGTATACAAACGCACTTTTAACATCATATTGTTCTAATTCCCAGTTATTACAGATAGCAATAATTATAAATATTCTATAGATTTCTGGTCTACAAGTAGTAGAAAACGTATCTAAATAATCGATACCATATATTTGATTAAATCCTTTAATTACCCAACGGGCTTTATATTTAATATTTTCTTCTATATCGAATTTATATTTATATACCCATTTTCCACGTAATATATTTAATTCTTCATCTTTAAGTATTTCTATTATTTCATAAATTTTTTAATCTTCTAAACCTATTATTTCGTTTATCATTCCTTTTATCCATTCTTTGGAATTTACACTAATTATTACTTGTTTATATATTTTCGGTTCATTATTTATACTATTTGTTAACGAAACTAACGCTAGTTCGTTAATTTCATCTATATCCTCATTATTTAAATAATATTCTTTAAAATTCTTTAAAGAATAATAGTCTTATATATCTTCTTATATATTTTCTTATATATTATTATTATTATTACTAGTTAAATCTATAAATTCATCTATAAAAGATTTTAGAAATCCTTTTATTTTATCGTTATCTATATTACTTTCAATAAACTTATTTTCTAAGATTTTAACGTCTCTAGACTATATGGCCCTTTTTAATTTTAAATCCTAAATATAGTATTAGTTTGTTCCAAAACCTATTAGAACTCCCTTTTTTACTTTAAGGTCTAGTTTTTTAATTTGTACGCTTTTATTTTTATAAAAAGTAATAGAACCCCATATTCTAATATTAGTAATATCTAGTTTTTCTTTTGTTTTTAATTCATATAGTGTTTTATAGTTTATTACACTATAAAGTGTACGGTTATATAAATATACCGCAGCATATAAAGCTTCTCCCCAAAGATAAAAAGGTAAGTTAGAATTATATAATAAAGCTCGAACTTTATTTAATAACGTTCTATTTATTCGTTCAATAAATCCGTTTTATTCTTTAATATAAAGTACTAAATTCTAGTAGATTATTCCATTTTCAATAAAGTATATTTTAAATCGTTTATTTATAAATTCCTTTCCATTATCTGTAGCGAATATTCTTATTTTATAGTTGTTTTTATTATTCTCTACTCTTTATTTATACTTATAAAAGACATTAAAGGCTCCATCTTTATTTCTTAATAGTTCTACTTCTAAATAACGAATAGATTTATCTAAGAAAGTAATAAAATATTTATAGTTATCATAAGTATATAATCTAATTTATCCGCATAAATCACTTGCTACTTTTTCTAAGTAATCTAATTGTTTATTATTTACTTTGTGATTTATTTTATTTATAAACTTTACTTTTATACATATTTCACAATCATCTATATTATAATTACTATTATTATTATTATTATAACCAACAGTAGATTCTTTTAATTTTTTTAATACGTTATTACTTATATAGCCCATTCGTTAGTACTAAATACTATTATCTTCTTTTATATATAGTAGTTAGTTAATTTGTTCTTTTATATTAATGATTTTAAGTAGTAAATAGTATAAGTTTTCTATCTTTTCTCCTTTTATTATTATTTTATTATTTTACATTAAGATAGCGTTTGTATAAGTTAAAATTGTTTTAGTTTCTTTATTAAGATTTCCTTATGATATTAGATTTACACCTAGTTCAGGCATATAAAAACAGTTTTTTAATATAGTTTTTATTTTAAAATCAGTAAATTCAATATATACATTTCTATATCCTTTTATATCTATTGTTTTTGTATTTCCCTAACTAACTCTTTTATTATAAGAAAAGAACGAGCAAAAATAACTCCTATCCGTAACTATATGCCTTGTTACAGCGCAGTCTAATATAAAATTAGTATTATATCTTATATTTTCACGGAGATTAAATACCTTATGGTTTCGTGAATTTTCTTTTACGTTATCGATAGAAAAGACTAGTTTATCTAATTCTTTATTAGTTATTAATTCGTTATTAATAGTGATATTAATTATAAATACCTCTATATCTTCAAATTCGATATTATTTATATCGAAGTCGTCAATATCGATTAAACTTATATCTAAATCTTCAGTTATTTAAGTAGAAGTATTAGTAAACAACACTTCTTCGTTGTTTTCCCGAATATCCCTTAGATAAAGTAATTTTTCATCACTTTAGGAAGAAGAATTAGTTAATTCCTTTTATTTCTATTTCCAACCTTTTAGGGCTTTATCTAGGAACAGAAAGAAATAGTTCTTTACTTCATATGAAGTTAGTTTACAGTATTTACAAACCCTTCCTTTTATGATTTTATATGGCTTTTTACCTTTATATTTAATATAGAAGGCGTAATTACCGTTGTTAATCGAGTTAATATTACATTCTCGTAATTCCTATTTTCTAAATTCATTTAAAAAGTATACAAATAACGTTTCCAACGTATAAACGTTAGAATTATTTCTAAAGCTTTAAGTAACGTTAAATATAAATCCGTCGTAAGTTTCGGATAGGTTATTTAATACCCAAGCAATTATTACTTATTTAGGTAATTCTAAGCTTTTAGCCTTTAACTGGTTTAACAGTTGTTTTATTTTATTTAAGAATTCTTCTATAGAAGAAAACTTAGACAAGTAGGAATTAAAGAATTCCTTACAAATAAAAAATTCCGATGTAAATCCCCTTAAAGAATATAAATCTTTTAAGGAATTCCAGGCCGATTTTACAGTATTTAGGTGTTAAATTTACAGTAGGGAGCTATTTTCTATTAGAAAACGGATTGTTATAAGGGCCTTCGCGTTATTAACCGAATTATTAGCTTTAATTACATCGTTCAGGCTTTCTTTCGTTAGGAAAGTAACGGTTCGAAAGGCCTAAACTTTATAGTTAGAAGTGCCCTTAAGCTTCTAGATAGAAACCTTCTCGGTAGATATCTTTTATAGTTATAAATTAATTTATTAGTATATTTTATTTAAAAGTCGGGGTTTTGTACAGTATTATACCTTGAAAAGTGATTCCGTTTCGATTTTAAAAATCGACGTTATACTTAATTCGGAAGTTGGTAATTAATATTATTAATATTATATGTTAGTTATATTATATATTTTTTATAGTTAAAAGGCTTTTATATTTGATTTTTAAAGAGTAGTTAAAGTTAAGGATTATATAAAAATTGTAATTGTATTCTTTATATAATTTTAATTTACAATTGCTTATTAAAAATCGAATTCTTCTTCGTTATAATAAGTTGTAGTATAAAATAGTAGATAAACTAGTTATCTCTTGATTATATTTACAGATCACGTGATTAGGTTACAGGGCGTTAAGAAAACGTAAAAATGAGTGTAATTTTGTAATAAAGGGTGTTTGTAATTAGTGTAAAAACGTATTGAATAAATTGATTTTAGCGTGGAAAATGATGTAATATGATTGGTTGAAGTGAAATAAGGTTTGAAAACTTGAATGTGATTGGATAGGCTTGTTAGATTTGAAAAGTATGGGTAGCCGGGCTTATAACTTGTTAAAGTAGGTAAGGGGTTAAATGGATTTAAATTGCGATACTCTCTAACTATTTCTATTTTATAGTTTTTTTTCTAGATATATATAATTCTTATTGAATTTGGATTTGTAATAGTTGTAAAACCGGATATTTTATTTACCGAGATATAAAACCGGATATCTTACTTACCGAAATATAAAACCGGTTATCTTTATTCCGGAACGTTTAGTTGTTTTAGAATTCAAT
>JAXQGQ010000084.1:0-19830 GCA_037040145.1 Sordariomycetes sp. M70-01Q | reverse complement strand
ACCCGCATGCGTTACTGCAGCTGCTGGAGCTGCGCTTCGGCAAACGATACCACGTCTCCGTCAGTCCTCCTCCCTTGCCTTCCTTCCTCTCATCGGTTTATGAGTCCTGAACTGACGATTTTGGAGCACAAGCTGGCCCATAACCAATATTATGTCTACGCTGATAAGCTCCTGACGCTAGAAGAGGTGAAGAAACACCTCGGGCCCTGCACGCTCGAGACAGTGCGTTACCCAAAAAATTGGAACCGCTTTAAGGATTTGTTCGATAAGTTCTCAAGCAAATGCAAGTTCTCGTAGGATTTCTGCGCCAATCGCTCCGTACCATACTCGACCGTGGAGAAGGTCGATTGTAGTTCTCGATCATGGTGCTCGGTTTACCTTAGCCGAGGTCATTGTACGGTATTATGGTCTGCTGCTCGCACTCAAAGACGGTGCGTGGGAACAGGGATGAAGAATAACCCCATCCAATCGCGCTCGGAATCATCAAACCTTCGGTAGCATATGCAGATTCTCAGATACATAACACTTCTACTAGTATACGTAGATTCGTGACTGCAGTTCCCGAAGCTAGAGCATTCGCAAAATTCCCGGTCGTGTACGGGCTCTAGCAGGCTGGGGATGGAAGCAGGACAAGACTCTCGGCTCGAATCCAGCGGGTGAGCATGTTGCCTAAGGTTAATTAAATACTGATGATTAGGGTCTCGGTTAGTGTGTCCTATCGGTGTAGAAACGCGCCAAAATTCCATGGCACAGGACATACGGTACGTAGGTTCGCTTCTCCTGCAGCTTCCGCCGCGTGAACGTGTCGTCTAGGAGTCATTCTGCGACGTCCCGAGCCTGTCGAGACTTCGATATTGGCAAAGCGTTCCTACAGGCGGCGAGCGGTGTATGTTGAGACCAATAAATCGAGTCAGTAATAGAGTAAAGCTACCTAGTCCCTGGCAGAGCGGCCTGTCGTAGCCACGACCAAGGTGCCATCAGCGGCATCAGAAGACAGTTATGTAACATACTCCTACCGCCGAAGCAACTTCCTCCAGTCTCTTCCGACCTGAGATTGGCCTTACGGAATCGCATGGCGCGTAGAACATCTTGCCCGCTGGCATAACACAGGTTCTTCCGTTTCGAATCCCGCGGTAATGCCTTCTTGTTCGGCGTCACTTGTGGAGTTACTGATGAAGACGCTGCGGTCAGCGTCAGCGTCATCTTCAACATCGGCTCACACAGCGGGTCACACAGTGAGTCTCCCAGGTAGTCGTAGATGACCTGGAAGTAAGTTCGTTAACCCTTTATTGCACTTCGGAAAGAGACTGTCCGGTATATATACAACACAAGCTTCTGTCCAGCTCCTTTATCTTACCAGCTGTTTATCGACGCACATTTCTCCTGTCCTTACTCGATATACACCAGCAAGACTCAGATGGCTATGGAGCGGACAGCAAATAGCCCTTCGGAAATCATCCTAATAAAGTGCTTCGACGGTCTTGTTCGAGCTAAAGATGGCTCCCTAGAAGAATTGAGCTTAGAAGAACTGAAGGCCCAGCACCCCACCAGCAAGTTCTTATTCGTTACAGTGACAGACGCAGAAGCCGATGTGATGTCGGATTTCGCCAAAGATTACGCGGCTCAGCAGTTGTGTATAATGATTAGTAATGAGGAAGGGGACGAGACAGTCGCCTATTCATACCCCCAACTGCTCGCTCTAAGACTTGCAGAAGAACTGGCCATCCGTCAATCCGAGAGCTATCCGGACAAGAGAAGAAACTGGAGGAATGACATAGACGTTGTAATGCAACAGCTGGCACGATTACGCGGCCCCTTAGACATCTATGAAGTCAATCTACACCTTGGACTCGTTATTGAGAACGCAACAGCTGCTCCCCTCGCCGCTCGGTCCATCATCGGGCAAGGCTCCACAACCACGAGAGAAGCCGACTTCACTCGAGACGAAAGACAGCGCCGCAAAAAAACTCGTGCGAAGAAATGGTCCTTCTGAGAGGGATTGTAACAGGGCAGACATGTGACGACCGGGACATCTATGGGAGAGGATGGAGTCCCGAGCGAACACCTACACGTGGACTCATGTCTGAGAGCTATCAGCCCCAACAAGGATATGATGGAATACTGGACCGGAGCAATTTTCACGCTGATCATGCACTTTTCTTGTCTGCTAGAGCTTCTGGGACAGTTTATGGTTAGGAATGAGTTAGACAAGAGCACCGCTTACAGAACATAAACAAGGTTATACAGCCCGCTCTTTCGGCCTTGACTCTCCCTCCTCGATCCCTCGAGCGCTCTCTTCTACCACGCTGTCTCATCCAAGGTTACCACCAGCATTGACCTCACTCCACATGACATGTATTCCTCGCCCATCACCGCGCTAGGCTCTAGGGTCAATACTAACCACCTTGCGCACTGAGCCGATGCCGTTTGGACAGGATGGCTCATCTTAAAGAAGCGAAAAATCTGACGATGGATTCCTGACCATCCCCGAGGTCAGAGCCTGCCTGATCCAAGTTTCGTAGAGGAACATCATCCAAAGATCTTGACCCTGGCCACCTTCTCTGCTGGCTCCGTGGACGGATCCTCGTAGTCAGTGTGCGCTTCTGCTGCGCCACAAAAGGGATGTCATGTGAGAGGGTATCGTAGAACGCATACGCGCTGGAGGAAAGCTTTGAGCCCGTTGTCAGTCTCGGCGAGCATACCATTCTGCACTTAGCCAACTCACTAGCAGCCTATCAATCCGTGATTGTAGAGGTATCGCAGCCATGCTAACTCCAAATGCTAGGACAGCAATCAAGAGATGAAACATCATTTCCTGGGCGTTGAGCATAGTATCTTGCACGACTCGTGCCCATTCCAAGACGACCCAGAACCTGTAACCGGTAACCGACGACGAGAACAAGGTCCTTCCTAGAACCGCTGGCCTCCCGTCAAGGATACTTCCAGCTACAAAGAAGGCCACGCTGATGGCCAGGATGGAGAACAGAGGGTAGGGAGAAAATGGACGTTGGGGCGGGCTCCAGGAGCCTCCTCTTAAGAAACACTGGCAATGATCAGTCCCGTCTCTAGTTGGCGAAGGCGCACTTACCTCTCTCAGCATGCTTGAGAGGATGACGGAGCTTAACATATAGACGAACCACTTCCCTCCAAGGCGGAAGGACAGAACGGTGAATGTGATCAGAGTGCCCATTGTGGCGGCGGGTTGGATGATGGCGAGGACCAGGAACATGCGCTTATGCCTGCTGCGAAACTGCGGCGGATACAAACGTGTCCCACGGCGCCTCATTGTATAGATGAATGAGGAGTTCTCTAACAAATTGATCAAGTTGGTGAACATGGCAAGGGCGCATACGGCGATTGCCGCAGCAACGTGCCAGGAAGTGAGCAGCTCCATGTCGACGGCGGTATCTAGAGATTACTTTATGAACTGGTTCGGAGCATCCAGTAAGGACATGGACCGGAATATATACCAAAGATCTGCTGCCTCGTCCATGGTTCGTACCCTATGGGAACCCCCTTGCCACTTGAGCTTGCCTCGTCTATGCATGTCCAGCACGCTCGCCCGGATGTGTGGCCACCGACACGCATGGCAACCGTCTGGTGAACATGGACAGAGGTGGCACGGTGAGGAACCTGCGAAGTGACTCCTCAGTGATTCGCCCCTGAATAGCTGAAGATGAGTCCAACATGAACGAGATGGAGCCGTCCGGTAATGGCCTTTCCGGATCACGTCTAGCATCGGCTGCCTGATGTTGCGTGGCTCAGAGTGTAATGCACTGATGAGATCCGCCCGACCGAGTGTCCTAACCAGGATGTCCCGAGGGATGGCTCGAGGTGGTTCATCAGGCACTGCGGCCTAGCCGGCTTCATTCGTATCCCTCTCAGGACTTCAGGGTTGTCTTCCTCCCCGGTCAACTGACATCATAGTCCTCGCTCAACAGATCGTATCTGCAGGTCTGTCACCGAGACGATTGCCTCGGGGGCGAACCGCCTTCCATACGGTCTGAACCTGCCTTGGCCACGCCCTGGCCCCGTACGAGATCAGGAATGGCTGGGCCGCAACGCTCAGGGTCAGACAGGGCGGGAATCCCGAAGGCGAACAGGCAGCATGGGTCAATCTCACAGGAGGCCTCTACAGGCGAAAAATATATAAACATCTCTTCCCCTACTGGTCTCCCAGTTCTTCTCACTATCGCTCGCAAGCGTATCGTCCTCTTCTTTTCACACCATCTCAGCGCAATCTGAGAAATCTTTCCTACTTCGATCATCTAGCCTCCCTTCTTGTCTTTTCCTTTTTAGGTCAACACCATGACCCAGAGGAGTCCAAAGTTCGCATTCAAGCCGGTCGTCTCGACCAGGACGGACGGAATACAGAAATCATCCCCAAATAGCATTGACAGCAGGAAGCGGACTCTGGGTGATTTCCCAAAACTAGGTGGTGAGTAAACGTCAACTGGGCCCATGTGACTTATTTCTCTAAAACGAAACAGGGCAAAGGGTGAAGAGAAACTCTCCGATCTGGTCACCTGGGAGGGAGGAGATCGTCGAGCTGGTGTTTGACGCCTATACCACATCGGACGGCAAGGCCAAGATCATTTTACCAAGGATGCCCAACACCCATTTTGAAGACCTTGTTGTTGTTCTGAGCACTAAGGAATGGTGGGAAACCCCGCTCCTCTTGGATCCTAGTCTGCATGGCAGGCAAACTTGGCTTCAGATCATCTTCACTGTGGGTGAAAGACAAGCAATGACAGCTCTTGCCGACCTCAGGCTGTTTTGGGAAGGCATCAAAAAGAAGGAGGGTATAAACAGTTTCGATGATGAAGATCTTGACATAGCGAGTGAGAGCGATAACGAGAGTCGATTGACTACGAGCACGTGGGAGAAGAGTCCATCTGAAGACGAGGCAGAGTAGGAGTCGTCTGTTTGATGAACTCTTGCTTTATGTTCCTGATTTCTTCATTCTTCTTTTGAGTAGTCGCTATATTGTGTCGCCTTTTTCTGTTTCCACTCTACTCACAAATTCTTCTCATGTCTCCTATCTCGCAGGCTAGAAGGTTAGAAAACATTCAGTTCTTTGTCTTGCGTGTGCGCACTATAGCAGCTTGAATCTACGTAACGTCGTCGTACTCTATTAATGATCGGTGACGCTCGAACGAGCGATACGGGATAAGTACTCCTAGAGTATTGTCACTCCAACTCCCTTCTCGTTCGGGACATCTGGGTGTTCTACTTGAGCAGGTTCTGGAAAGAATATTCTTCCGTCATTTGAAAGAGAGAAATCTGTTAGCAGAGCTGGTGGTATAGATAGTCATCGCAAGCAGTAACATCGAGGTTGTGGCCGAACGTGCCTAAGGCAGTTAGGGTGGTGAGGCAATTCTCTCCTATCTGCTTCGGCCCTCTTCCTCTGTCTTTTCCGACCTCTTTACAAGTCTCCCTCCAGGGAAAAGGCTATGAGAGGTCTTGTGCCATTTTTGCTAACCTCCTGCTCAGCCCTCCCGAGTGTGCGACGTATCGCCTGCTGCACCCGTCACCATGACCCACTCCGGCTAGTCCGTGACCTCATCGACCCTATGCTTCTAGAAGACAGACGCGGGACAACGTCGCCGATACACAGACCGAGTCCTCCTATCCGCTGCGCAGAAGACCAAAGCATGAGTGAGCCTGCCTGTCGTTTAGGTCCGACGCCGCGAGCGCAATCGACGGGACCATGCCTCTCCGCGGTAGTCGGTTGCTTCTTGAGTTACGATGCAGGTCGGTTCGGTTCACCTGGCCAAGAGACGCTGGGGACGGGGGCGCAGGCACGTTCATTATCGGGTCTTCTGCTTGCGCCTCACGCACCGCGGTCACGTACGAAGGCCGCATGCGAAACAATAATGGTGGTCTTCCCAGCATGCCTATAAAGCCCGACGCAGGTGGGAGAATGGCGATCGGGTTGGAGGTTGTTTGCGCGGAGAGTGAAGTCGAAAGAGAGGTATGAGCGCGTGAGACAACCGTGATCGCGGTGTCTGAGGCCGTCTCGTTCGCACGGCGGCCCTGAGAGTAAGGAATGGCGGGTTCAGCTTGCGTTTTCCGGCGTCACTCTCGGATCAGCCGCTGAGAGGAACCTGGTATCATATGCAGTCTAAGGTTCCTGCACGTAGACCACGTAGATCCTTTCTTCGGAGCAGGCCTGCAGTTATCTCGTCTCTGTGACACAAAAATTAGCTATTCTGTGTCCAGCTAAACTGCATCGAGGTTGAAATATCTACACCAATAACGCACAAGAGGGACTAAAGGCCGTCAAATACGGAATCTCGTCGCCCTGGGCGGCAACGTCTAGTGATGCCATCCTAAACCCATCGTCCCAGTACGCATCTGTCCTTTTTGGAGCGTACAACTACTGAATAGCCTGTCGGATCTTTGAAATGAGATGCTTATTTCCACACTCAGTCAGAACCGCTGCTGGTTGAGCCCTCGTGCAAAGCATGTGCCTCCACCCATGTCGCTGACGATGCTTCGACTTCTAGGCTCTCCGAGAAGAATGACTTGTCCGAGGCAATCCGCTTGCTTCGATCATTAAGCGCATGAGACTCATGTTCAGCTTCAGCCTCCGAGCTACTGCGCACGGCGTCTGCAGAAGATGCCCTCCCCCGTACGCGTGAGAGTCCCAGCCCCTGTGACGGCGTTCCTCCAGCTGAGCGGGTCGAACTGCCGTGTTGCTCCTCTTGTTGTCTGCTCGATGTAGATGGCGTAAGCGTGTCAACAGCCGTCCCCGAGCTGAGATGGCTTGTCACAGACTGCACGAGCTGCTGCCATGTGCTCTCGAACTTGATAAATGTACTTAGGTCGTGGATAATCGGTGTGTTGGCGGTGTAGACGATCTGGAAGCACAGCCTTGCCCTGCCGTTGCTAGCAGGGTCAATCCGTGCATCGACGACGCGGATCTCTGTAGACATCACGGATACGACTCGAGCCTTGGCAAAAAGAGGGTGTTAGCTAAGTTACAAGGCAGTCAGCTTTAGACAGAATCATGCGACATGGTGGGGGTGTGGCTCTTTTAGCAGTGGAGAAGACAAAGCTTACCTGCAGCTTCAGGTCTTTGGGGTCATTCATACTCAATCCGGCCTTTTCCAGGGCTGTTTGTATGTTGCACAGATATATCAGAGTAGACATGAGACACGCAATCTCCGCCTTCAAAAGACTTGCTTCTGGAAGACGGCGCAGGTCGACCTGCTTGTCAAAGGATATCATGCAGCCCTTGACGATATCCACATCGAATTCCATAACGTCTTGTCTTGTAGGACGGCTGACCGCGGGCTGGATGACGTGGACGGGCTTAGAAAGAATGGAAATGGCATGCCAGGAGCACGCTCCTGGTGGACTGGCGAGCGTAGATTCCCATTGCGAACCGGGGTCATGCCTATTCCAAGATAGAGAGTGTGTGTGATGAGCCTATGCATCTTTGACGTGGCAGACAGGAGGCAAGCGAAATGAACCTACTCTCGCCACGCGAGCGTCGATGACGACGAGGGCACCGCCAAGAGATCTTGACAGGCAGCTACAAGATGACGTGCCCACTCCGAGGCGAAGGGTAGTCGGTCCGGAATGGCGCAAAAGAGAGCATCAGCCATGAAATTGTCGGAAATCTTGCGGGCTCCATCTTCGTCCGGATCGCGGTAGCTGTCTGCTATTAGGGTCGGTACTTCCTCATCAATGTCAAGCCGACTGTCAAAGGTCGTCTTCCTTAGACTCGAGGGAAGAATGGCATCTTGCCAGAGGCCGGGGGGAACGTCCTCAAAGAGGCGATCCAGTTCGTCTCGCACGGATCGGTGCATGTTGTGCGGTTTCTGTGGTTGACACAGGAAGCGGCTAGGTCTTGTCGCGTCAGGTCTCGTCGTGTTTACGTGACGAGACCAAGGTACTGTACCTTGCTTGAAAAAGGCGTCCGGTAAAACACTCGGGCCGGTGGTCCATGCATTATCACATGATAAGCTTTGTGGCGCAGTCGCAGCCACCCACGAAGTCCGCTTCCGCTTGTTCGTTCACCACGCAGACAAACAAATGGTCAGGCGCTTATACTGTCGTACCCGAGGAAGAGCACTTCTTCATCAATCTTCTCTTCATCACTGTCGACACCCTCATCTGCGTTATTGAATATTTAGATTCTGTTTTTCCTGCCTTACAGCCCCCTTGAGGTCGCCATGCCCCAAACCCGGTCACAGTCAGCGGCAGAGAGCGGCGATAAGGAAGTGGAGCTGCTCATGGATGAGTGGCTTCGGTGGATCCAGGTCTACGAAGTCTCTCCCAAGATCCGTCTTGACAGTATTAACGCTCAAGGACCTCACTTCTCAGGCTCCAACATTCCTCCCGGGCCCATCTGTTCTTACGGGAGCTCCGGCAGCGCAAGCCCTTTAATACTTCAGACTTGATCGAACGCCTGAGCCGTTTAGGGCTCGTGTCCAAGTCCCACGAGGCTGGCGTGAGAAGTGCTCTAGGCTTGAAAAATGTAGGGAGCGACGGTGCTATCCAACTACGAGCACCGCAGCCTGCGCCCAGCACCATTCCCAGAACACCGCAAGCAGCCACCCGAGCCGCAATCACTCCATTAGCCCCTACCAAATCATTCACAGCGAAGGGAATGCCGAACCGGCGAGACCACCCATTCCATAATCTAGTAACCCTCTTGAACTGGCTGTCACGAGAATCAGAAGACCGTGGCCCGGCCCTCAAGGGAGACTTCCGGTCGTGTGCAGAGTCATTGGGGCCCTTCACTCCTGTCTGGACTGCCTTTCTCACGGCAGAGTGGGTTAACCCAGAAGCAAGGAACCACAGAGTCCCATCATTTCTTATCAATATCGGGTCCCAGCCTGACTTTCAGCAAGCGGTCACACCCGCCGTGACAGAGCGGCACCAGGGAACAGACGACGAGGCGCGCCGCAGTTCGATTGACAGTGGGAATGATTCCGCATGGTTAAAATATCGAATGAAAAACCCTTCCACAGAACGTCTCGACTCCATGATCGCTGGGCTTCATGAGTTTCGTCTCAGTGAACCTGCAAGTCCTTCGGCATACCGTGGAGCACGCCAGGTAGGTAACACTCTTGCATGCCTCGAGATGACGTACTGGGCTCTAACAACCCGTCGGCGCGGAAAGGCTACTGATAGCAATTTCTTGAAGATGCCAGGGACCAAAACGTCCCCAGAAGAGAAGACCCAAGAGGACTACCCAGATATGGTACCAAGGAGAACACCTAGCGAGAGCGTCCAAGCCGAGATGCTGACAGCTCTCATCAATGGCCTGGTCGTCTCCGTCCAGGCGGGTATGTATCCACACTACACCGCCATATCTGACCAGAGGCGCTTCACGTTTGGTGATGCAGAGGCTGCAGGAACAACATTCAATGCATACGTGGACGGTTTCATGAAGGGGACGCCCTTGCGGAGCGTTAGACGTGATGACGATGGCACCGAAACCATCTATCTAGCGATCTTCGAGGTCAAGTCTAATAAGCGGACACCGTTGCGGACCAGCCCAGCTTCTTTTCTTGTTTGCAAGCAAGATCACCTTGACCAAGTGCGACGCCAGGAAACTGCCGAGCTCGCGGCCCTAGCATACGAGATGTACCGCCCCTCTGTAGACAGGAAAGACGGGGCACGGTAGTAAGTACGCTCCCGTCGTCTGGACCTTGTTTCTTCTACCTTTGCGATGACTTGATCACCTAAATGTGCTCCGTATGCTGTACTGTACAGTATATTATCCTGTCTATTGAGGATTTTCAAGGTGACTTGCTCTCTCGTCCAGATTTGTCATCAGTATGTGGCTCCGAGTACTTAGACAGCCTGTTTTGAATCTCATGTACTGTATCTCGATTCGTCTTTACGGGGTCAAAGCCGACTTGATTAGCCCTAGGATTCAACTTGCCTTAGATGCTTGCTCTAACTCCACAAGTCATCATGACAGGACGATCAAGTCGCAACTTCTCTTCTCCCTTAACAAAGACGAGTTCTTCCTGACAATCGCCGAGATGCCCCCCGGCTGGCTGTCCTACATATACGATGGGAAACAGCCTGTCTGCCCTGCTGAGTTCCACCAGTCGCCAGGAGATGCTATACAAAAGATGCTTCGCATAAACGAGTACGGCCCCGTGAAGCTGACCGATATTCCCCAGCATAAGTATCTTATGCTAATTCTGACCCTGTTAGTATCTAAGCAGCTAGAGGATCTACAGGGAATTGATGACTGACGGAATATGGGCTGGATTAAGCTTTGTCCATACTATTCCATACTGTAATTACTTAGTTGGGATGCCACTATTACATGCTGGCATTCTAAAGAACTCTGAAGGTAGCGCTTCAGCACTGAGCTGCTTCAAATTCAAGGAAGGAAGACGTTGTTTAGCCGCCTGACGGGGCTTTCACCCTGCACATGTGCCCTTAATTATCCTGTATAAAACATCGACCGGTTCTACTTTTCACCAAAGGCTGTTGGCGGCAGCCGCAAAGGAGACCGGCGCCGGGTGGACATATGGAGCACGGGGCCTCCTAGACAGCTGGGACAGCTCGACTGAAATCTAGGGGGCGGTGGCGGTTGGGTCGAGGCGAGTCTGGCCTTCCGGACGGGCCGGCTCCTAACCGGCCGCCCGTTCTTCTTTGACTTCAGAGCTCATAGCGCTTGACTCTCTCTGGCAATCTCGATTTTGGAACTGACAGACGTACTGGGGGAGAAGGAAGGGGAAAGCTCGTACGAGAGGCCGGAGACGAGCTTGGAGACGTTTATGCGTTAGTCAACGTTAACATCTGAGCCCTAACATTGCACGAGGAGACGATGTGCTGGGACAGGAGGCATGAAGAGGATGCCGGCGCACTAAGTCATTATGGGGACGTAGCCTTCCGGAGGTTAAGAAACGTACCTGAAGACGCAACTGGTCACCCGGCTGAGGGCAGTTTTGTATGGCAGAGTCGGCCCGGGGAATTTGGCAATTTAGAGAGAAAGTTTTCTGCACCTGTTGACCAACATCCTTGGCCTAGCAACGCCAGAAGACAGCGCTGGCTTCGAAGGGAACTCACAAAAGGCGAATTTGGGGAACCCTTTGGGAGATCTTTCTATTCCGTTTGGCGATGCATACGACAAGTACATGCAAGACCTCCCACCGCCCCTATCCACTTTTGGCAATATTTCTGACTCGCAGTGTATTTAAAAAGCATCAACATTCTCCATCCTCTTGCACAATCAACAACACAGCACAGCACAGCACAGGACGTAGACGCTGAAAAACAAGCCCCACGTCACATAGTCCTACAACGCAAGCCTGAGCTGCGGGTCAGGGAAGTAGCCCAAATGACCGACGCTACTCTCGCCCGCGTGGCGGCCGCACTCGAAGTTCCCGATCACGTCATCTCGGCCGGCAACATGCAGGTGGCTTTTGAGCACCTTCGCGGCCGCATCCCCTGCGCCGACTGGGGGAACGACACTACAAATAGAAAGATCTGGGTGTCCTCATTCTGCACGAGAGCCACGACACTTTGATCTTTAGTCGTCTATGCCTCGGATGCCTACCAGTATCGGTGTCTCGACGTCACTCCTAGCTACATCCCGATAGGTCCAACGCCGCGGCAAGAACAGGAGGTTGTCTGACGAAATTGCGGTCGATAACTCTTGCTTCGCGATCTCGGCTTCTTCATTCTTCTTCACGGGTTTGGCCTTACGTTTCTACTTCATTCGCAAATTTCCCTCCTATTTCCCACGTCTTGCAGGTAGCGTTGGCCATTACGTTACTGAAGGCTAGCGAATGTTCCGTCCCCCGTCCCGGGGCGAGAGTAGCCATGTCCTAGTTCGCAATAGCCGCTCAAATCTGCGCACATGTATCGCATTTTAATCGATACTACTTTGATGAACGAAATGGGATACTCTTGGACTATTCTTATTTCACTCTCCTCCTTATTCGAAACATGTAGATGCTATGCCCAGGATCTCCTATTTTGCTGATGGAAACTGCCGCCATCTTCGTTTGGCCCTACTCAAACAATCCCGACAATGACACGAGGACAACAAGTCCCACAAATCTGTACACTAACTATCCAGCACGGCTCTTCTGCCAGATACTCTACTGTACCACCACCAATGCAACTTGGTGACGACGTGGAAGACTTCACGTTATACCGTGACTTGAATACAGTCAATCAGCGATGACGATACCATGTCAGCGTAAAAGGACTCTTACTGTACTGTATCCCTTGTACACTTCGTTTTCCCGTCCCACAAAACAGTTAAACGACCGTCACATAAGGATTACGCTTCTGCAGGTCAGCTAGCGTCACCCCTAGTGCTCTCTCTATAGATCTGTTTGTAACTCTGAAGGGAACTACTGTAATCATGACCGAACCCTCGGCTTCTGTCAGCAATTGCTTTGCAACAGGACCTGGAGCGTAACGTACCTAGCGGTAGAGATACAAAAGACGAGCACTATACTTGAGCAATCATGGTATATACTGTGAGGAGTACGGGGTTTAGAAATAAAGACCGCGTGGTACCCGCGAAAATCGCATTAACTCCTCTTCTGTCTCCCGCGCCATCCAGAATTGAACTCCTGTTCATCTACGCGTCTTGTTGCTAACGCTGTGTTGCTAACATGCCTGTACAAGTATCCCTACCCGACCTGGAGGCCAATTGGAATTGGTCTCGCCGACTTAATCCTCACATACATGAAATCAGCCAAGAATGCTCAGACTGGGCAGTTGGCTTTAAAGCGTTCACTCCACAAGCGCAGAAAGCTTTTGACAAGTGCAATTTCAGTGAGTTGGGGCGGTCGCCATGGACTACAACACGAATGAATCTTGGTGCTGACGTGGTGAAGATCTTTTGACAGGTCTATGCTACCCAAACTTGACGCGAGGTAAGCAAGCCCAGTGTTTGGTCGAAAGGGTGGCCAACCTAATTACTTTTAATGTGTTAGAGCAGCTGAGGTCTGCAGCTGACCTCATAAACCTTTCCTTCATTTTTGATGAGCACTCCGATAAGGTTGGAGCTTCGGAAGCAAGGGGGCAGGTGCGCGTTATTCTCGATGCCTTGCATCACCCCGAAAATCCCCGGCCGGAAGGCGAATGGATCGGCGGCGAGGTTGCTCGGCAGTGAGACTTATCCTGCTCTGTCCCGTCTCATGCGTAGCCTATGCTTACTTCTTGAATAAGGTTCTGGGTTCGGACTATTAAGATCTCGACCGACACGTTCCAGAGGCGGTTTCTCGCGACCTACGAGGAGTACTTGAACGGAACAGCCGAGCAGGCTGACGACCGGGGCACAGCACGCATTCGAGATGTTAAGAGCTATTTCGAGATCCGAAGACGGACTATTGGAGCTCTTCCATCATTCACCATCCTCGAGATGGGCATGGACTTGCCTGACGATGTGGTAGAACACCCTGTTATCAAGGCATTGAAGGCTCTCGCTGTTGACATGGCCATCATTGCCAACGTAGGCCATCGCTCCTGATGCTCAACATTTTCGAGAAACTGACTTCAGTCGAAACTCAGGACGTTCTGTCGTATAACAAAGAGCAAGCCTCTGGAGATGACGAACACAATCTCGTCACAATTGTGATGAGAGCTGAGGGCAAAGACATTCAAGGAGCAATTGACTGGAACGCCGCGCAGCATGCCGATATGGTAAAGAAGTTCAACCAGCTTTACTTGGTGATACCTCGTTGGGGCGGTCCTTTGGATCGAGATGTCCAATTCTACGTGGATGGGATAGCTCAGTGGGTGATCGCCAATGTCCACTGGAGCTACGAGTCTGAGCGATACTTCGGTAAGCGAGGCCTGCTGGTTAAGACGACGCGCGAAATGCGCCTGTTGCCAAAAAGGCCTCAGGAGGCCGAGATTGGTCCCGTCGTGGTAGACGAAGCGCTGTTGTAAAGTCCTATCAAGACACTGCATTGTTGTTGAGTTGGAACTAGCATGACCAAGGCAATATTAATCATCTGATGAAACAACAGCCCTGCAGGCGAATGTATGCTTTGTGCGGTTACGGGCAGACCAGTTATTTTATGACCTTTGCGGTAATTATCAGTCCCTTCGCAGTCGAGTCGAATGGCGTGCTCTTTTAGCGAGCTAGGCGTGTTTGTTTTGCTACCGCACCTAAGCACAGCCTGCAAGATCACAACTTCAACTGCCTCCACCTGGAAAGTATACCTTGGGCAGACTGCAAAGCCACGAACACACCATCAATGGTTAGTACCTAGTGAAGGGAAAGGAAAATGTCAGCTCCGCGACGATAATCAGATATTTTACGGAGTCCGTATTTATCCGACCATCGGCCCCAGCCGTTGCTGCAGTGACCGTGCATATATTAGCGCCTGACGCGCTGATGGAATGCATCTCTGCCTGACCCGCGCCCCCTTCCGCTTAATCAACTGCACACACCTGTATCACTAATAGCACCGCCGAAGGCCGCCTTCAACAGGCAACGTCGACGACAGCCGAGTCGAGGATGTGTTCTGGGGTTATCATCGCCTGGCTTGAAGACTTAAACCGGGCATCTCACGCCCACTGCAACACGGACCCGCCCTGTGACGGCAGTCATCGCGGCAGACAGGCTTCGTCCGACGCGTCTAACTCGGCGCACGTCGACAGCGGGACGTGCCAACGACGGAAGCGACGCCGCCTACATAGCAACTACAGCGATGACGACCCTTCAGCAAAGATAGAGGCTGCCGAGCCGGCCCCAACGCCGTGGTTTCCCTCCTCTCCTCCGATGTCCGCACACGATCAAGACTACGAGGTACCGCCTCGCCGGCGTAGTCCCCGTCGCCAAATCCAACAACCCCCAGAGACGAGACCGAATGCCGACTCTGTCGAGGACGTCCGACTGCTTCCTAGGCCCTCAACACACCCGTTCTCTCTGTCTGCTACGAGCTCCCTGCGACTCAGGCGTCCTCAGACTGAGTCCATGTCTAACCCAGACGCGGCACGGCCTCTTACTTCGGCGAGGATACATAACGGCGCACATACCGCAGCGGCCAGCTACGAACAATCCCTAGCGTCTGGCGGTGCCGAAGATGATTTGGATGGTCGGCAGGACAGCTCAGCCGTCCGATCGATGTCCCCCTCGCGGTCCGCGGCAAGCATCAGCAACACCACGGGCCGGAGTACGACAAAGAGATCCGCGAGCCCTACTAAGGATAAGGCCGACCTCGCATATTTGCCGGACGAGCCTGTCGTGTGGGCCCCAGAGCCAGTAAAGCCGACCCAGGCATTACGGCAGGCCTTTGCGAGCCGTGGGGCTGCGTCGTCAACGCAGCTCCTGGACCAGATCGTGGCTGTTGCTAAGCAAGGGCGCGCATTCGTGCCCCTCCCGCTACGCTCCGTCTTCACCTCGTTCGCCGACGACGAGGACCTACGCATCCCCGGTGACGATGCGTTTTATGCTCCAAGATCAACAAGCTTACCGCCGGAATGTCGAGGCGCTAGTTACTGGCTGACCTACGCAGTAGGCGATCTCGATGATGAAGACGCCTGAACAAAAGCTATCCTCATCGCGGAACTCGAAAACATGGAACGCATCGTCCAACACACTGCAAGATGCAGCGATGTCGCACCGGAGTGCGAGTGGAACGACATGGTCCATGGGCCATTGCTGCATCTGGCCATCCAATACTACCTGCACTGGCGCATGGCGCAAGAGACCCGCGGCATATCTACCCCGGAGTCCGCCTGCGCTGCGCAGCCACCCCTCTGCATCACCGTCCACAATATCAGCCGTGCCACGATTTCAAGGCCATTTGTCCCGCGCGGCGCGGACCGCCTGCCTGTCACTAGCAAGATGGTCGATTATGCAATGTGTCTGTCGCCTCTACCAAAGTCCCCACTGGACGACAGCATCGCGACCCTCGTAACAGCGCAGCTGCACTCGGAGCTACAGACACTCAATCAGACAACTTTCGAGACTGTCAAGTACAAGCCCATCGGCGTTGCCATCGAGACAAAGACCGAGCGCACAAGTAGTGACGGCAAGACGCAATTAGGTCTATGGGTTGCCGCTCTCGAGCGCAGGCTCAGGCTGCTTCAGATCGGTGAGGACGAGCAGACACGACGGACACTTACTGCCCCTCCTCCGCTACCACTTCTTCTAGTTTGTGGGAAAGCCTGGCAGCTTTTTTTTGCCCTTGATGTCGGGATATGTGAAAAGCCTATAGTAAGTAAAGACTGCTTTCTTACTGTACAGTCCCTGGGCGCCGTTCATGTCGTTCATGTCTCACGACACTCTGCTCGTCACTAATAGGATACATGTTTAGACAATTCTTGGACCTGTTGACATCGGTAACACGAAGGATCTGATCCAAGCGTATAAACTTCTTGCTGTTTTAAGGATTCTTGCTACCTGGGTCAATGATGTCTACGCAGATTGGATACTAGGACTTGTAAGTATATGAATAAGAACTTGGCATGTCGTACCGCGATTACGAGGGTCTAGTCACTTTGACTCAGCCTTCACGCAGCACATGGAGCTTCTTAGAAAGAAGCGCCAACTTATACTTCTGCTAGAGTAGACCTATCAACAGGCCATAATGCTTGCTCCTCTAGGTTGGTTCGTTGATGGTAGATCGACGATAGAGGCGAGAGAGAACTGCTCTTTGCTTCTGAAACATCCGAATCAGCAGTATGGTTGATTGATCCGTTACGGACAATGGAAGGAGTTGTTGAGTCGCGGTCTTCGGAAGGTGTGACTCGCAGCTCAGTTCTCATGCCTCTCTTCTATCACACCCTTATCCAGTAACCATCAGCTAGAGTACAGGCCCTCACACAACGTCAAGGTCATAGATCTAACTAGTAATTTAAGTATTCGAGCTTAAGACCGCCGGCGACAGCCACGAAACGGTTGCGGACAGGCCACCCGCTGTTTACCCGCTAGCTACCATATCACTTACAGTCATCTATCTATCTCGTCTTGGAGTGGTCCCTCAAATATCTAATCTGCTTCTCTTCTTCGGGGCTCCCCGTTTCCATATCATCTTGCGGCCATTAATTTCTTGCTATAACAACAGTATTTAGTTCTCTTGTAGGTTTATTTCAACAAGATATTAAAAAGTTATAGCTTATTCAACTATGAGCCAATTAGGAATGATGGTTTTAACCTGTCGAACCATCGAAACACCGACCAGTCATCCTTGTCGTAGCCGCGCGTCAGTAGCGCATCATCTTCGATCTCATCGCGGTCGTCCTAATCGCTATATTGCTGCTGCAGATCAGCTCATTATGGTTGTTGTTTCAGGGACGAGACCACGTACTATCCAGAGGTGTGGGTCAATTTAGTTGGATGCATCTGCTTGCAATGTTGGTAAACACATTCACGCCAGCATATCCTAAGAGTTTCGCCGGAGCCGCAGCGGAAAGACGATACCAAATCATATGTGAATCCTCGCTGTCGCGGACAATGCCCTCTTACTCGGCGAAGATAACGTTGAGCTAGGCATACTGGACTCTGCTCGTCGTACACATTGACCGATAGGGATAGAGCTGCTGGACATCATTGGGAGTATTTTCTTCGGGGAGGGATAGCACCTGTGATGACGACCACTACGGCGTAATTGTCACCAATATTATAAGTGCTTTCCGGCTTGTAGGGCGGTTGACGAGAGTAAGAAATCAAATGAGTATTCATGCTAAGCCGGAATCTTTGCAACATCACGATATTCCTGAATGATCCAAGCGACAAATTCCTTCCAGAGCTCATCCCAACGCCTTCGAGCAGTCTCGAGCTCTTTCGCATCCATGCAAGAGTGTTCTAGACTCCATTCAGCTAACTGACGCCAGCCGTAGAGCGTCATGTCTGCCTTGCCGACCATGACTTGGTAGAAGTCATGCGAAAGCTTCGATCTGAAGACATGTTAGCGCCGCGAAAAGTCGATCTTAGGTGATAGACTCACCCAAAAATTGTGCCGTTATCGGTATTTACCGTGCAGTGCACGTTGTTGGCCAGCAGGGTGTACATGGCGTGTCCGCTCACCCTGGGTGTCAAGCCGAGGATCTCGTTGGAGATGGGACACAACTCGACACAGACGTTCCGCTTCTTCATCTGTTCCATTATATATGGGTGCCGTGCAAGGGCGAATCCATGGCCGATTCGCTTGGAGCCGAGCAGCAATGCATCCAGAAGATTGCCGTCCGTATCAGTACCGACGCCCAGCGTCTCACCACAGTGGAAGAGAAACGGTATGCTAACTTCCCTGGCCGTGCACTTGTTCTTGAACTCGAGGAACTGCGGAATAAAGGCCTTGAGAGGTTTGCCCTTCTCCTCCTCTCCTACAAGGTCGAATCCTGCCAGAAATCAGATCAGCACTGCATCCGACGCCATCAAATAGGGAGTAGATACACGCACCTGCGATATACCCAGAGAACTTGTTATCCAGCTTGAATTCCAGACACTCGTCTAAGCCATGCATCACCTGGTCTGGACTGAACGAGCGCGGCACGCAGTAAATAATTTTCAGTCCGGCAAAATACCTGTCCGGGTGGAACGCCGCGCATTCGTCGATAATAAGCTCCATGATGCCTTTATTGTCGATTTGGCCGCATCCATCGTCGCGCCAGATCTGATTCGTGCCCATGAACGTGACCCGGACCTCGGCGTACTGGATATTCTGATCCACGAACTCTTGCAAGCATGCCCTTACGTACAGCCGGTAGGCCTTTTCGTAGTTGAAAAGGCCTTTCATCATCTGGGTTCGGGCATTGAACCTCTCCCATGCTCTGGGCATCCTTGTGAGCGCCGTGTCATCCTTGCCTCTGTGGGAAACTTACCCCTTCGCGGTCTGAAGCATGCCATGAGTTTCTTCTTCGTTGAAGACGATTTTCCCTTGAAGCCACTGATCCACCGAGACCGAGCGTCGATGCTCGCGAAATTTCCTCAGAAATCGATCCAGCCTCATCCATTTGTCCGTCTTGTAGTCTGCGGCGAAGACATCCCATGTTCTCCCGTCTTCTTCTTCTGTCTGTATGGACCGGATGAGGAACTGGATCCTGCAATTATCATAGTCCGCGTCTAGTAGGAGGGCCCTGTCCATCTTGATGAACATTCGCGGCATGGTCTTAGCGACATCAAGGAGGAAGTTTGCCGGCAGGTTCGTGTTGAAGTGGATATGAAGGTGGCTTCCCTTGGGCATTCCCGTCGCGAGCTTGAAGACGCTGGTCTTCTCGATCAGGTCCCTGTTAGAGAGGAAATGATCACCAGAGAAGCGGGGGTGTGTCTGTCCGCCGGATCCATCCCGGGAGGGCGCACTGTCGTAGATGCTCAGCTCATCGTTGTGTTTCAGGATCTGGAGGATCTTGTCGGCCAACTCCTCATCGGGGGTAGTCCTAGGGTTACAGGCCCGTTCGAAACCCAGATTGGCCTCCCGCAGGGAGAGCTTGTCACGCTGCTTAAAATAGCTATCGCCGTCTGGAATGTGAGGAGCCACATCAGTCTTGTAGAGGCGGTCGTCATATACATCAATGAGGTGACTCCAACAACGCTCAAGCGCACCCCTTATCGCTGTTATCAATATAACAACGTTGAGACTGACCCAAGCAAGACAGTCAAGGCCTTTTATTCTGTCCGGTCCCGACATAGTCAACAGATCAAGGCTATCCAAGGGGGCCGAAGGCGAAATGCATAAAGAGCTGTAAGTGTGAAAGGGCCGGTTCTTGCTGAACAGGCTGCCATCTCCCTTATATACTTCAACTAATCAGAGGGACAGATCGACGTTGCCGAGTGCGGAGCCGACGAGGCCTCCACGGCCTAGTGCGTCAGCCAGTCCGAAGGGAGATCTCGCGGAGGGTGACTATGGATCTGTGGCAAGGCGGGATGAGTTTGCC
>JAXQGQ010000083.1:0-27205 GCA_037040145.1 Sordariomycetes sp. M70-01Q | reverse complement strand
ATGAATGACGAGCAGCTGGGATTCGACCCTACCATCGTCACGTCGGGTGGCGAACGTTACATTGAGATCCAGCGGAATGGGCTTCGAGAGCGCCTCATCATTGATAGAGTGATGAGGCGTGCCCCCTGCATCGCTGGCCGCGCAACCACTTGCTGGAAGGCGCATCGCGAGGGAGACGCCCAAACGCCACTGGTCATCAAAGACTCCTGGCAGTACACAGAACGTGACGAAGAGGGCCAGCTGCTCTGCGAGGCGGCCGACAGAGGTGTCGTCAACGTAGCCCGATACTATTACCACGAGACGGTTCAGGTTGGTGGTTCGGACGACGATATCCGAGACAATGCGCGGAGAGGCTTAGACATCGCGACCGCGGAGAACTACAGAGTCGGACGCTCGACAATGTCGCGGAGCACAAGTGCAGCTGGTACTCCGCGGAAAGGCCGTAGCTCCGCCGGCCTGAAACGGCCATCAAGCCAGACTGACGCTTTTCTTCCGCCGAATAAGCGATCCTGTTCCGCATCTCCGGAGAAGGCGGCCAGTAGCCCTCTGCCTAATCGAATACATCGGCGTGTCGTGCTTCGTGATTTTGGGCAGCCGATCTACAAGGCGAGCTCTCGAGCAGCGCTGCTCCGTGGACTAGAGGGCTGTGTCGCGGGACACGAGTCACTGCACAAGGTTGGTCTTCTCCACAGAGACATCTCCATCAACAATCTTATGATCAACGAGGATGGCGACAACCCCTCGTGGCCTTCCTTCTTGATCGACCTCGACCTTGCGATCAAGGAGCATCGAGAAGGTGCCTCGGGAGCAAAGGGAAAGACCGGAACCAGGGCTTTCATGGCGATCGGAGCGCTTCTCGGCGAGCAGCATTCCTTCATGCACGACTTAGAATCCTTCTTCTGGGTGCTCTTCTGGATATGTGTTCACTATGAGGGGCCAGGCCGGGGAAGAGTTGTCCGACAATTTGACCAATGGAATACTGCTGATACAGAAGAGTTAGCGAAGCTCAAGCTCGGCACGGTTTCTGATGAGGAGATTTTCCGCAAGACAATGACGGAGTTTTTCACCCAATATTACGAACCCTTGATCCCGTGGGTGAGCAAGTTGCGGAGGATAGTATTTCCAGACGGCGGTAGGTGGAAAAGGGAAGACGTGGGCTTGTACACGTCAATGAAAGGGGTCCTTCGAGATGCCGGAAAGGTGTTGTCCGAGACATAGGACACAGCATTGAAAGAGTTACCCTCCAGCTTACCCTCTGCTGGATGGTTCTTATCCCAGCGCTTGCTGTTCCTTGCGGAGGGCTTAACTGGCTCCAGTCCTTGTCAGTAATGGCTGTGAGCGAGCCACGTCATGTTTCGCCCTGCATCACCCTGCATCACCCTGCATCAGTTATCCAGCTCTATTCAGTAGACACCGCGGATTCCATCACGTGCGTTTCCAGAACACAGTCACATGCAACCCCGCTCGCAGCACCCATGAATGTTGCCGTTCCATCGTGAGAACCGTCAACAACACCCGCTGGGTTACGTATCACTCTCCTGATGGAGTATTGTGTGCCCTGCGAACGATTCTTTGACACTGATGGCGCTTTGCAACAGCACCTACGGATGTCAAGTCAGCATGCATATTGCCAGAGATGTGAACGATCTTTTGACTCCGCCTCGGCAAAACGTCAGCACGTCCTTGCTTCATCAAGGCATCATGTCTGCCGTGACTGCCGTCATGAACCGGACTTCGTCGACGAGGAGGAGTTTGATGAACATCTTGAGACGATCCATCACTATTGCACCTCCTGTTCGCGTCCATTCAACTCGGCCGAACAGCTTACACAGCATGATGTATCCAAAAATAACATGTGCCAAATATGCGACATCTACCTCAGCTCTCCACAGGACTTGACTAGCGTTCGTGCAATGTACCTCCACGGCATAATAACAAGCTAACCTTTTAGCACCGTCGGTCACATGAGGCCAAGACCGTTATATGCTGCGGATGTCCCAGAAAATTTGGCTCGGCCTCTGCGATGCTATTACAGCTCGAGACGGGATATTGTGATTCTGGAGTAGACGACGAAACCGTCTCCTCCCTCGCTTGGAGATGTTATCAGTCAAAACACTATACTTCTTATGATGATGAGTACGATTTTAAATGCCCAACATGCGACACCCCATTCGCAGCCATGAGCGGACTCATCCAGCACGCAGAGAGCGATGCATGTGACGAGGAGCTGGAAGGACAGAGCCCGCTAGGGAGATTCTTGCGCTTCTTGCGGACACAGGTTTGAAATAAGGAGAGAGGACTAAGATTCCCAGAACGGTGTTAGGCAACTCCGAATGATAAATGATATTTGATATTTGCCTGGACTGTGATTCCGTAGACGCACGTAACTAGAATGTTTCCCCTGAGAGACTGAAGAAACCAGCCTGACATCTATGGCAGTCAGCAATCTGTCTCCTATCCTGTGGTTCATCGCAGAACATGAAGTACCATCACGCGATACCAATCGGCTGTCTCCCGTTGAACTCAAAGTATGTCCAGCGCCCTCGTGTGTCTCTCTAACCGAGCTCTTCAGCCGATATCCAAAGTATCTATCCTGAAGGCAGCCTCGGCAGAATCTTCCTTTCGGGACAGCAGCTATTTCTGTGACTGATAGTATTTCCCTCTCGGATAAACAACGTAACCATCAGCGTAGACGATTACGGACGTCAGCCGTTTCCCGCCTCGGAAGATCCGCACTCGTACACACAGTCCGCGTTTGTCATGGATCGAAAATGCCCTTCCTCTAGCTTGCATCAGCAAGAGATCACCTGCGACGACATGGGAATGCCTACTGGAACTCGATCGTACACCATGGCGAAGCCTGGGATTTCTTGCAATGATGCCTCCAAGTATGCCTTCATATCTAGGATCCGCGGACGTACCCTTCCAAGAATATTGTAGGAGCTTAGTTGGCACTGAACGGTCGAGCGATGCCAAAAGGGAAGGACGAGAATCTGAGCATGATACGGAAAGAGAGAGTAACAGAAGCGCAGCCATCGACATCAGAGATGCTACACCACGAGGGGAGGTCCGCCATGCCGGAGCCGAAAGGACGGAACGCCACCATGGTCGAGGCGCAGAGTGGCGGAGATATCTGAACATTCCAGCGGAATCAAGGTTAGTCTATATACGATATGCTGGAGACGTGCACCGACCACAAAAGCACCGATGGTCTCAAATCTCAATGTCGAGGAACCGGCCACTTTTTAAGAATCAGTCGAGCAATCCCCACGAGGCTGTAACGAGGCAGCAAGGGGTTGAGAGGAAGCGAGCTGAGAACCTGACGGAGATAAGAGAGCTCACACTCAGCAGGACGAGAAAGCGCGCGCTAGTTTGTTACTGCAGCATCGTCCCGAGAGCTGGCCCCTATAACTCGACCTTGTGGTGATAATCACATCAAAAGGTAAAACGAGCCGTGTCATATTGAGAAGCCGACCGCCAACCAATCGAGACTCAATCAGGAATGGCTTCCCGAAACGTGGCTAGTAAGTTTCCCGCGAACTCCGCAACCTCCCTGCACCGCCACTCTTCAGCCACACATACGCAGTAGTGACCCTGCAGCAGCAACATGTTATCACGAGTAGGAGCCAACGATGGTTCCTGCGGATCAAAATCACGGACGAGTAGCCTAACTCGCCAAGAATGTGCGCGATTCGAAGCTGAAGAACCGCATCCGATGTTTGGCGGCCCCGTATCTAGTGTGCACAAAGATTGAGATTATTGACACCAAATGCAAGAGTTGGGTCGCCAAAGTTCCGCGCCAAGGATGAAGTCACGTGTTATAATAAGCTATTTGCGCCCGACAACTGGATATGTGGATGATGCTCTCCTGGTGACTCTGGCCGCCGGGACGTTGCTGAACGAAAGCGCAGGATATGCGGGAGCACTTGGAGCGCCGCACACTCTCCAGGGACGTCGTGGATCGATTGCACGAGTTCGGGGTCTATTTGGCCGGGGCCAAGTTCGAAATGAGGGATGGCAATGAAGTTTGCGTAGATGCTGATTTCTCGACGAAAGCCCGCCCCGTTACCGCTGCGTTGGAGATCCCGCCTGGTACGGTACGTCGAACCCGACTTAACCTCCCCGCTGCATGGCTAAGAGTTCGTGAAGAAGATAGGAGCGGTTCGATTGCGAGGGCCCCACGAGACGAATCTGAGGACCCCATCCTCTGCCGACCTTGTTCCCATCAAAATCTGGGGCGACCGTTTGCCTGACATATCCGGAAGCCCGTTGTCTGTGGGCTCCTCCGTCTCCGTATCGACAAGCGGCATCGTGGTTACAACACCGAGCGATGTCATTTGCGACGTCTTCATCATCCATTGGTAGATGGCATGGTTGAGTGATTCCAGACCGAATCAAAGGAATCGACAGTGTCAGACGGTGCGACGAAACAAGCAGCAACGTCGAGATCCAGTTCCGTGCATGAGATGAGCGCCTCCTCTCCCTGCGGCACCAATGACAGCTCTTCAGCTCCGTACGTCTGGGAATCGTATGCGGCGAAGTTACATTCTTGCGACTGTGATTGTCCCGTCCCCGCTTGGGTGGGGAAGAGGGCGGACTTGTAAAGATCGAGATCCGTCATTGACCCAGTGGCAGGTGCGTCAAAGAAAGGATATGAAGCCGCAGAGTTTGGAGCAGGGTCCTGAAGATCTTTTCTCGTGGTGTGATTCCTTGAAGTGAAGGTCTGCGATGGGTCTAGAACCTGGGGGTCGGATGAGGTCAGAGAATGCCTTATGTTTGGTATCTGGGCGATCTGGCCGGAGTCTGCGTGTCTACTCAAATCAAGACTTGGTACGGTGGCTGGATGATGATGGCCTCGAGATGATGGCAGCCCTGTGTCGCAAATCAGCTTCGCTGGACGACGCCGCTGCAAGTCGAGAGCTACAATGGAAGACAGTCTCGTACCAATATCGTTATCCAGGAGCTGCGCTTGCTCAGGACCGCCTTTCCATTCCAGACGTGGTGCAGAAGAGCCCCGGCGCTGTCTCTTCCTTCGTTCCCCACGATCAAACTGCGTGGGCTCCATCTCCGACGAAAGAGGTCCAAAGACAGAACCCGTCTTCTTTCGGGGAGGCTCTCCGGCGACCGTGCTGTGTGATCTCTCCTTGTCATCATTCTTCTTCGGATCAATGAGATCTTCAGCAAGATCTCGAGCGAGTCCCATCACCTGATGGCTCGAGTCCAGAAAGGCGCTCAGCACGCTTCGTGAGCTCTCAGATTCTCTCAACCGTGTATCTCTCAAGAGGAAGAACGTCGCGATTTCTATTTCCGGTGAAACTTCTCAGGGTGGGACGGACTAGGGAGGATATCGGTTGCGACTTACCGAGGAGGAATAGAGATGACCATCTCTGGGCTTGAGCATCCTCGCGACCTTTCATACATTGTACCATTTGGTCTCGAAATCCGTGTCATGTGTCTCCAGTTCACTGATGAGGTGAGCAGGTCCATTCAACACATCGAGCAGCTGCGATGACTTGAGTCGAGCGATTAGTTGCACGAAAGTGGCGATGTCCAGGCGAAGAAGCTTCTTGGTCACGTATCGGTGGTGAAATGCGAGAGCAATCGGGAAGACTCCTCTTCGACTCCTCGATTTGTCAAGTTGTGATAGGGCATGTCTGGCCCTTGCCTCGTTAGTTTTGATGGAAACCATGGCTGGGAGAGTGTCGGGACAGCTGATGTGAATGGGAGAAGGCTGTAAACTGCCAAAATGGCAGTTTGACACTCGACTGCTCTAGGGTCGAGCGGCGCAGTAAGACACGAACAAGGGGCAAAGTGCCAACATGGCAGTTCGTTACAAGGGTACATCAGAGAAAATGCCATATTGGCAGTTTGGTACAAAGATACCAAACGGAGTAGGGCTTGCACCAGTCTCCTCGGAGGGAGGGTGTACATGGAGCACAGTACCGATTTACGTCCACTGCGGCCTTGATTTCCCTGCCAGGGCCTCCACTCCGACTCCCACTCCCGTTCTTGGTTCTATCAATTTCCTAATGGCGGACTAGCGTTGTTCAAACATATTCTCGTGGTCCATCGTTTGCCACTCAGACTCACCCCTTCTTTTTTGCCAGACTCGCCTTGGGGGGGTAGCAGTCCTGTCATCGTCTCCAGGTCATACAGGTATGTTCATTTCTCTGGAGACCAGCAGAGACTGCCTGGCT
The DNA here is from genome assembly GCA_037040145.1 of Sordariomycetes sp. M70-01Q. Lineage (NCBI taxonomy): Eukaryota > Fungi > Ascomycota > Sordariomycetes > Sordariomycetes sp. M70-01Q. The sequence goes on along the minus strand of JAXQGQ010000083.1, from coordinate 21,008 downwards.
CTGACCTGTGACCTACAGCGTGGTTCCTGCTCCGGTAACGACGACAGGCGCATCGGTTCGACGTGGGATACTGATCCTTTTACTGACAGGCCGAGCTGCGTGACTCCTGTGGCCTGGCCAGGGCACTTTGTCTGCTGGTGACGTGACAGGGTTTCCCTTATAAGACGCTCCTCCGCACTCCATCTTCCTTCTCCTAATAGTGCATTTCTTCGCGCTGTGAGCACATGTCCCATGATATCCAATGGCTTCCAGCCCGCCAGCAACCGATCCGCAGGATGAAGCCAACCAACCTGCCACCGAGCAGACGCAACCGTCCATCGAAGTCGATCCAGATCTCAAGCAAGGCGATGACGCTGACTCCGCAGTTGACGGGGACATCGCGCCGTCCACTACGTCACTGACCGAGAGCATACTACAGTATCGTCTCGTACAGGCTCGGACCTACAAGAGTTCCAAGACAAACGATTACTGGGCTCCCAACGACGATCCTCAGAACGATGGCCTTGATATGTTTGACAACGCCGCAACCATGCTGCTCGGAGACAAGTTGTTTCTTGCCCCAATCGGCGAGAACCCACATAGAGTCCTGGACGTCGGAACAGGAACTGGCTTATGGGCCATCGATTTTGCGGATGCCTACCCCGGAACCGAGGTTACTGCTACCGACATCAGCCCTATTCAACCGATATGGCTCCCACCGAACCTGCAATTCGAAATGGACGACATGAACCTCGACTGGACTTGGCCCGAGAACCATTTCGACTTCGTTTGTTTGCGTGTGTTGTACGGCTGCGTCCGTGATTGGACAAAGCTGTACAGCCAGGCATTCCGCTGCCTGAAGCGGGGCGGATGGATACAGGATTTCGAGATGGACACTAAGCTCGAATCTGACAGTGTCACACCCGAAGAGAAGCGAACTTCCGAGGCGTGGGGTGAGTTTTACATCGAAGCTGGAAAGAGAACAGATTGCAGCTTCGACATAGCCCGTGGGAACAAGATGAAGGAAACCATGGAAGTTGCCGGATTCGTCGATATCATCGAGAGGAATATCATCATGCCATGCGCCGGCTGGCCAAGAGACGAGAAATTGAAACATGCCGGCCTGCTGATCCAAGGTTCCATTTTAGTCAGCCTTGATGGCTTGGCCATGTTACTCTGTACAGAAGTACTGGGATGGTCCCGCGAAGAGGTTACTGTCTTGGTTGCTAAGATGCGGCAATTGGTGAAGCGCACTATGGCGTGTTCCTACATCAATGCGTAAGTTCGGATAAACACCATTCATCTGGTAGCCTACTGATATTTTCTGCCACAGGACTGTTGTATATGGACGCAATCCGCCTTCTGCTGGCGCTCCTGCGCTGTAGAAGGTGTCGCAGCGCATCATCAGGCCTTGCCCAACTTCTCTCACTTTCCCCGCAAACCTGGCACTCCGTTTTACCCTCTCCCAGAAGAATAGGTCCAGGTTTAGAGCGTATCGATATCATTAGAAGAGCTCATTCATAGCCAGGGACAGAGAACGTTCACACAGTCGTACTGGTCGGGCAAGTAGTATGGGTATCAACGGCAGGAAGTTGTCTGGGACTGGAGGCTTGAGTCCGTGTCATAGGCATTTCGCAAAGATCAAGCTCACGTGCTGTGGAATCGTGTAGTGATAATAGCGTCAGATATGAGCTACTTGGCGGCTCCTTGGCAAAAGCACTCGATAACACATCGACCGAGCTATTTGTTGCTCCATGATCCTAAGCTTCATTCCTATGGCCTGCGTGATAACCGGTCCACTATAGCACGGTACGGGGAGTTGACCGATAGTCCCGCGATCATTTAGATCTTGCCCAATGGGCTTAACTTGTGAGGGTAGTTCGTATGAGTGGTGCGGGAGGAGCCCGCTATCAACCTAGACTGCGTTATGCAATCGCGAAGGCGGTCAGAAGTCTCCGTCGCTGCCACTGCGATGGGTTGCCCATATGCACAGATCATCTCAGCAATCTCGGCTCCGTCCCGCGGGCGATAGTGGACTAGGTGGAAAACTACAGATCAGGACGCTCGATAATATTGTCAAGCACGACTGCGCCCAGATTCTGAACGTTGACATTTATTCCCGAGCTAGTTGAATCATCCTCGGGCACTTGCTAACTAGTCCTTAAACGTCGGCTCGTCCAGCCATACGCGAATCTTAGCAAGAGCATATATGTCATGGCGCTTCTCTGACGTGGTGAGATCTTCCATATCCTCGTCAATCCATCCCTTAGTCTCCCGGCTGGTTGTCAGCTCCTTGCCAATCTCGTGGGAAGAGCCCAAGTCCATCAGAATCGGCATCCTAGCCTCGTTGACTAGAATGTTTGTGGGATTGAGAAATTATGCGTCCAACCGAGTGAATGGAGGTGATGGATGGCCAACTCGAGGGCCTGCATAAAGGGTTCCTTGTCAATAGTTCCCAACCCATTTTTGAGATAGTTCGTCAAGTCGGCGGGATATCGGTCAAGAACGAGACCAGTAATACGCCGACGTCGCACCCGGCAGCCGTAATAACGGATAATATTAGGGTGACGGGAAAGCACTTTCATAACTTGAGCCTCCTCTATTAGTCCTTGAGAGAGCAGATGCAAGATGTGATGTTCTTTGAAAACGTCATACAAGGCCAGGCTTGGTCGCTCTATGTAGACGTCGGCAGGGACTGTCTCTGGAGCCTGGGTGAGTTGCACATCAGCAGGCGGCCATGCCGGAAATATATCGTAATCGGGGATTGGGTTCAGTGCGGATGAGAGTTGGAAAGAAATCTCGAGTTTGGGAATGTTCAGCTGACCAAAGTACACAACGTCATCATGAACGACGGCGAACGTTGTGCACTGGAATTCACCAGTTTGCGAGTCGAATTCCTCAGATAAAAAGGTCAACTCTTCCCAATTTATAACTTTTGGTGACATGGTGTGAAACAGGTAACCGAAAATTGCCATCTGCAAGGATGATTTCTTGGGCAAGTGGAAACTTTCAGCTTCGTTGTAAATTGTGAGCAGGCAAATTACACCAACCTTGTTGTAACCCTTCCACAAAATCTCCCTAGAGTTCTTTTTAAACTTGGCCGCTCGTATGCTTGCAAGCCAATACTCTGACATGAAAATTGGCACCTTCACCTTGGGCTTAGACACGAACCGCCTGTGTGTCAGCAGCATGGAGTCAATGAAGCCCAGGGCTGCAAAGATCATCCGTGGCGTGCTGATGCTCGCCCAAGGTGTGTCGATGTTGACCCAATGACTGTAGGCGGTAGACTTCACCGCGGCGAAGTTGACGGTCAACACAGGAAGCCAGGAGATTGTGTAGAGCGGCCTGATGAGAATCTCGAGTCTGAAGAAATGTGATTGGAGGGAGATGTAGGTGACCCCGGTTAGACGTCTGGCGCGGGAAGGGGGAAAAGCAAGAAGATGAGCGCTGCATCTCGATCCAAGGTGAAGATAAGAAACTTACAAGGACTTGTCTTTATTGCCCCTCGACCAAAGGTTAATTTCGGTTGCATTTGCGGATCGCAGATCAAAGCATTGATCCGAGTGGCAAGCGGTTGATTCCATCCCTGACTGATAGGGGCGCTTCCAGATAGTCCACGCTATAAAATCGTGGCACATTCCGTGTTTCTCAGGTGCCGGATCCCAGAATCCGAAGCCCACGGTTTATTGTGTGGTATATTCGCCCCGGAGCCGGTGGGACGTATAACTCTTCTAACTTTAGGTGGTCTACAACACTTCCCCACATGGCCAACCTAACGATAACCCTTATCTGCCGCTAATCTACGATTGATGGTGCGGCTCATTACGTCGAGGAGACAGCTAAGCCTCACACCGATGTATCGCGCACTTATCTTCTGGGGACCCACCGCGTCTGGCCTGATTGCCTTACGCCATCGTCCTGGGTTTCTACATGGGCGACCCCGTCGCCTTTCTGGACTCTCCGGTGCACAATCTGAACCCTCTTGCCCAAGTTGTCCTCAATAACACGGGATCGAGAGGCGCGGCAATTGCCTTATCCTTACCGCTTCTTATCGTCGCCTTGGCCACGACCATCCAATCTTTGCGCATGGTTGCTCGCATTATGAGAATTCCTCTGCGCGATCCACCCTCGATTCAACACTCCTGCGAACGCTGTGATGACCATGCTTGTCCTCCAAACCGCACTTGCGGCAATTTATGTCGGAAACACGACTGCCTTCTACGGTGTTACCAGCAGCAGTGTCGTCCTGCAGGTCATGAGTCTCCTGATTCCCATCGCCATGCACATGGTGTACAGTGAAGCGAATAGGTCTTACATACGGGCAATGGCAGTTGAACAGGCTTGTCCGGCGCTTCGTCAACATCTTGGGTTTCATGATCTTCATGCTCATCTTTGCCGCCATGCTTATTCCCACCATGAAGCCTGTGACGGCAGCCAACATGTCAGCATGCTCCTATAAAAAGCTTTGCATGAGCATCCAACTAACTCATTTGTTTACAGGAACTACGCTTGTCTCCTGGCCGGTGCTCCCCTGCTCATCATCCCCGCTTACTGGTATATCTGGGGCAAGAAGCATTACCATGGAACCCTGTACGTGTATGCGATTTCCAACTAGGAGCTTGTAGTCTTAGATGGTGGTACCCGGTTATAAATGGATAAATAAGTGGCAGGGGTCGCGATGACAGTTTAAGAGTGTTTATTATAGACTGGTACTATTTCGTGCGCTTATTCACCGACAATGTCGCGTTGGGGTTGGACAAGATTTGACAGCATTGGACGCTAGAACCGACTGGACCCAACAGCCCGGGAATGAATCAAATGCACCTGCCAGGGTTGTTGGCTTCTTTCCTTACGCAAGATATGCCAGCACTGCCTGAATTAGGTCATCTAGCTGAACTTCATGAAGCCTCGGCTATCAATCCCAATCTTAAAAGGTTTGTTGACCGGTTATAATGAGAGACAACCTGTTAGATATGTGAAATATGCAGTTTGCCAGCACGACAGCATACCTCAAGACCTGTGCAGCGCCATGTCGGGAGTGCCGTTACGTATGGGTACAAGAGCAGTCTGTAGGCTAGCCCATACCTATTTCAACGCACCCAAGAATCGGTAGAATTTAGTCTCGAGTTGTAATTTGCAGGCATTGCCACACATCAATATGCATGCACTGCGCTAACACAGCTCCTGGTTTTAGGCGCAAAGACATCAAGGTATAGACAACTCTGCTGCGGTAGAGATACGTAAATGGCCCTCCCATAGCTGCTGTAGTACAGGATCTTCGGGACAGTGTACGAACCTGCGGGCCGGGCACTTCATGTCTTTCCGAACAGCCTCAATTTCTTTAGTCTTGACACCTACTAAAACCTCTAAACGAGTAAGGTTTCTTGGCAAAGTAGGTGGCACCCATATCTGGCACTGTCCCATTTTCCACAATCTATAATTAGGCATTGTGTCTGTCCGCAAGTTCAGCATCAGCTACACCAAGAAGGCTACGCAGAAGGGATGCCAGTGGATATTATAATCGATGCCGACGCTCCGCAATGAGTAGCAGCGTATGCCAAATCAGGCTACGTTGCTGATTCCGGAGTTTCTTTTACTGATCAGTGACATCATGCGGGGGTATTAACGCCTGAGAGAAGATGTCTTTGCCAAAGACCGGCTTGGGATCGACGTTTGTCACGACAGAAGATGTATCATCTAATCGTTAATTTATTGAGGGCATTTTGCGACAAAATGGGAAAGAAGGTTCAAAATGTACATTGTAGTCCCCTCAACCTTTCCTCTCCTCTTCGTGTATCTACTCTAATACAATTTTGAGTAATTTGCTACGCTCATGAATGTTAACGTAGTTGAGTGGTCCATAAAGACCTGAGTGCCTCGTGGTCGTCTTGCTTCCAGTAGATTTCCAACATTTACTACAGGATGATCCTCATCGCCCACTCAAAAAGTGTTTGATTGCTTGAGAGGCAAATTACTACGTATTGTGCATTGTTGCTCTTCTCAGACTTGGTGATGACGTCGATGTCGAGATTCATGTAGTTGAGGACGACACTTCGCTTCGGGCTCAACCCTTTGAAAAGCTGAGCCAAACTTTACATTCTATTGATGTTTGTAGCAGGAAGGTCGTCTTCAGAGCCCCGGAATTTCCACAATGATTGATTTGTACTCAGTAGTAGGAACTGCCAGATGCTGGGCTGCAGTTTACAGAACTCACGATTTTCGCTGTACCAGAGTACTTGAAACATGTTGATTTACCCGATAGATTCAACTGAGTAAAGATTCATAGTCAGGGGCGGATAGTTCTACCGGAGCTTTGAAATCCGAGCTCCGTCTGTGTTGTCGGTGATGGACGTCGGGATACGGAGCGCGTCGGCGCGAAAGCGATCTAAGGTAGCACCGTAGGTATCCGCTCCGACGTGCGGATCATAACTCTGCAGTGCTTCCAACCCGGTTGGAGCGGAGCTGCATGAACATAGATCATGTTTTTTGTTACCTGTAGTATCTGTACATGGAAGTGTATTTCGCAGCCGCAAGAGCCTTGATTATAGGGGGAATTACAGGATACCAGATGAGCATAAAACACCCTGGGACTGCATCCTTGCACCTTTGGAAGCTGAAAATGTATTCACAGGACAGGAGTTCTTCCATGACACTCTTGAAGAACAGTTCGCAACGCAATGTTGGGAAATCTATAGGAAACCTATATCAAGGTGTTTGATACATGGGCATTCGTAAATTGGACGCCACATGCCGACATAAGAGCAGTTCGCTATTTTCAAAACCACGGTACTCATACTGCACCTAGGTCTACATCGAATTTGAGCAGGTTCGCGTGTATATGACTTTTATACTTATTATACTTAGTTTGCAGTGAGTTCGCGTCAATATCATAAAAAGTACTATAGTTAAGAAAGTCAATTTACTGCTTTTCTACAGTTGGTCAAGTCCACTATATCAACTTGACTAGACTAACTTGCTATATTATCCTGTGCTATGTATGCCATTTAGATGCTCAATCGCACAGACAAGTCATTACAGACTGTCAGCATTTATTTCGGCTTCCAGTAAATTTCCAGCATCTGCTTTACCGTCATGGGCTTGATATCAGGGAACTTGGAGTTCAGGTCACGGGGGATGTAGCTGACATCCTCCTCCGTAGTCCACAGGCTAATAAGGGTGAGGAACCGCCGGAAGGTCTCTCTCCTGAAGTCGTTGTAGGAAAGCTTGTGCGAGGGCAGGTCGGTGGGGTTGTATTTCTTGAGCTCTTTCAATCAAGTCATACGATACCTGGAACTTCTCGCCTGATTGTAGAAAGATTTGTCAGCCACCACCCCCCCCTCCCTCCTTACCGACAGGGATAGGCACATACCGGTGGTTTCCTCAGCTAGCTTGACGAACTCGTGCCAGGTCACGACATCACCGGCAACACGGGTCACCTCCTCCCACTTCTCCAGGTCCATAATCGCAACGACGTATTTGGCAGCGTCGTAGGAATAGGTGAGGGAAATACGGTCATTTCCAGAGCCTGGAATGCATGCCATCCGGCTGGGGATATCAACAACCATCCACATGGGTCGTAGGTTGGTCTTGATGTGAGGCATTGCCCAGTAGTCAAGGAATGTTCCGTTCTGGAACGAAGTCCACTCAAGGCCGGACTTTTTAAGCTCCTCAAAAGCTCCGAAATAGTCCTCAAGTACAGACAGGTCCTTGATAGCACTATATAAGAGTTTTAGCAATTAAGCTCTTGAGACGAGCTGGAAAGATCACTACTGACCTCTCGGGATAGTTAATGCCGAATACGCTGGGAATGAATCTTTTGGTTGTGCTCGACTTCGAGGATGCCTTGATCAAGTTCATCTGTGACACCTTGAGGGCATCACCCTCGTAGTTGAGGCAGGAGATGACGGTGTGAATGTCATGCTTCTCAAGGGCATCAGTCAGGTTGTCGATGCTGGCGTAGCCAGCCTGGATAGCGGGGACACCGGCATCCGTGTTGCCCTAATGAATGAAAGAGGTTAGCTCGGCACAGTAGGAGCAGTTTCGAAGGATCGGAGGATCAACAACGTACCGATCGGGTAAGTAGGAAGACCTTGTGCTTCGTCTGTGCCTTGAAAGCGTCGACGATAGTGCTACCGACGTTGCCGGTGCCTCCTGCGATTGCGACGTTGACCATGATGACGGTGCTCAAAGGGTTTTTCTTGATGGTAGAGAATAGAAAAGAATACTAAGGTGAACAGGGCGTGATGTTTGTCGACTTTCACTCGTGATGAGTATGTTTCTATTTAAGCTCACGAGCAGGCAAGCCAGGGAAAGTTGAACGGAGTGAAGAGTCGGGATTTCGTACTAATTGCTATGCGGACTGCCGGGGCCGAAAATCCGGGCCTGGACGCGCCTAAGGGCTGTAGCGTGGCTCGCCGGTGCGTGGCGAAAGTGACGGAGGAAATGACAGGTACTCCGGCATTAGGCTCCAACACAGTGCCCGACCCCGCACTTTGGTCAGCGAGCATAAAGAGGAACCACGGCTCGCTGATGTCTTGACTTGGCTCCTCACTTCTTCCGCTTCACTGATCACATCCAGGCATTGCCGACGACTCTTGCAAGTAATCCTTCACGTACCACGGCCCCACCTCATGAACACCATAAAGAAGTCGAGACAAAATTCAGCCATGCTTCCTGCTGACTGGATAGCCGAAGGTGACACGCGACCCCAGTCCTCGTAAGTGGCTCAGTTACCGGCTCGCATCTCGCTTGTACTCATGAAATCTCAGCCCGTACGCGGCGTCCAGCATCAAACTGTACCTGAAAGATGGGACTGAATTCACCATCCCACGTCCCTTGTTCCATAAGTGTCCAAAGCTACAGTCTCCCACCTCATGGACTGCTTCTCCACGCCTCGAGGTTACTGAAGATGTCGGACATGTCCTGGTCCATTTTCTCTTTACCGACACGTACCAGAGTCTCAGACCGAAGGGGTCGTCTCCTACTGGGAAAATCGCTGCCGAATTCACGACAAGCATTCGGGTTTACGCCTTGGCTCAAGAGTACGAACTGCCAGCTCTCGCAGAACTTGCCAAACCCGAGATCGAGAGGCTTGGAAAAGGCCTGTCCTTCTCTATCGTCCTTGGTCTGATCCAGAGTGCATATCCAGATCCGAGTGCAGACGACGTATGGTTTGGCAGCTATTTGAAGTCCGGCCTGAGGTCTGTTTTCCAGAAACCTTCGGAATTTTTAGACTATGGTATACAGGATGCGGAGCAGAAGACCTTGTCAGTAAGCGATTTGCTCGTGAAGGGTCTGGCCGAGTTGGTCCGGGACCACGTCATTTTGCCCGAGGACCTCGACGCGGCTCCGAAAGGTGAGGTGCTCGAAGATTCTGCTTTCATAATGCCAGTGCTGGAGGTCGGATCATCGGAGGAGACATTGTTAGAGCCAGACGTCTTAGACTCCTCTGAGACGTTTGAACTAGCTTCACCGGTGGAGTCTGAGCAAGCCCTGCCGGGGATCTGCGAGCCACAGTCCGACGGAGACATACCCGAAGCTGAGACTGTGTCCATGCTCGACGCCGAGCCGGAGCCGGAAAAGAAGGACGACAATCACTGGACTGCGTTTGGCCCTCGCAAGAAGGGCAAAAAGAACAAGAGCACATTGTTCGAGCCCGAGCCTGCGCCTGCGCCCGCGCCCGAGACAATGGAGGAGGATGGCTTGAGTGCTTTTAGTGTGCCCAAGAAGAGTAAGAAAAAGAAGAAGAGCATGGCGTTTGAGCCTCAGCTCGGAATGGAGCCGGGAGGGAAGGATGAGAACGATCCTTGGGCTGGATGGGACGCGTCATGGGACACGTCCAAGAAGGAGACAAGAAAAAGAAGAAGGGGACGGCAATTGAGCCAGGACCCCATCTAGAGTCACAGGATGTTGATCGGAGTCCCCGGACAACATCTCCGCGAGAGGTTTTCACAGACTCGGGGGCTGGACCAGTCGAGGAAGCAGTACAACATGAGAAAGCCAAGGCTGCTCCCGTGGTCATCGACAGTTGGACCTTCTGCACGCTTGATTGTGAGGAGTCCAAGCCTCAGACTCTTTGCGAAAATCGGGCGGAGCATGTTCTTGGGAATGGCTGGAAGAAATGCTGCAGCTGCCGAGACTTTGTCCGTCGGATGTCTCAACAACTTGCTAAGGAAGAGAGGTAGGCAGGGTTCTTGAGCAGTTGACTTGCACTAGACAAGCTTTTATTTGGCGGAATAACTTGGAGAATGGGTCACAAACGTGCAGCGATGGTCCACGCCTTTGTACAGGGTGGCCAGGACAACGCATCATAGCTCATGCCTTCCTGATGCATGCACTCGACCCAGATCGGCCGTTCTTGCTTCCAGCTTTGCTTCCTGATAGACGCAAGTGCGTCTCGGTCGTAGGTGTGCAGTTCGACAGGATGGTTCAGGAGGCGAGCGATCGAGTTTCGACACGCTGCGGCGCGAATAATTATGCTGTTGAAACGCGGATGCTTGAGAAAGGCAGCCAGCATAATCTTGTTGCAGATGTCGCCGCAACCACCGATCGAGATTGTTCAAGGTGGTTTCGGTACGTAGATTAGCGTGGTAAACGCCGGCAGCGACAGGCCGAGGTCCGGTCGTCGGACGACCGGTCCTAGACGTACCAGAGAAGCTCCCACTCCGCACTTGCTCGCTGCTCTATTGCCCGCCATTCTTGGTCGTTCTGTAAAGGGAAAGCTTTCTATCAGCCCATCGGCGTCAAAGTTGCGTTACATTGCCGGAAACCATGACCACGGCGAAGACGACATCCTAAAAGTGGGCTAGAGGATCACGTGACTCCTCCCCTTAGGAGATTAATTTCATGCAGGATGCCGGTCAGCCTTTTTTGCTGGCCTTCTGCTGCCTCAGAGGACTTTCAAGCTTGAGATTCGGGGTCATGCATCTTGTCGACCTCCCACCTGAGCTCTTGGACCATGTCTTTGCTCTTCTCATTCCGGATCATTGGAATGAGAAGGATATAAGTGTCTCATGCTGAGGCTGGTTTGCAGTAAGTGTCACACTCTCATGGCAAGACGTCCTTCCTGACCGTCGATACTAGGGAGAATTGATGGGGCTCTCTCGCTCCATGTATTCCAAAAGCTAAACTATGATCATCTGATTGAGGAATCCTGGCGCTTCAATGAGTCTACCATCCGGTGGCTACTGACGACTAAAGTGAATATCGACGGCGGTGCCTGTGCTGTGGCTACGTATACTGAAGGGTACTTGAACGCCGCATGTGGCACGGTGGTCGCGCATCGAGGGAATAAGTGGGTGTGCGAGCAGTTGAGCTGCTCTTCGAATGGGCCACTCGACTCAGCTTCGCTCTTCCCGAGAACGGTTGCTTTAATCGACGTGGGCGAGGGTTTGTCCCCGACGTGTCAGGAGGCGATAACTCTGATGACATCCTCTGGCGGTCTTCAGGTGACGGCGTTCTATGTAGACAAGTTATCTGTTGACAGGTTGTTGAGTAAAGGCACCGATCCGAACGCGCGAAGCGGTTGTTTTGGTTACGCCCTATATGCCGCCGCTTACGGCCGCCATGCGCATATTGTCTCTCTGTTGATTAATTGGGGCGCCAACATGTACGGTAAAGGATACCGCGGCACGCCACTAGAGGCAGCGGCACATCAGGGGCACGTCGAAGTGGTGCAAGTTCTACTGAACGAAGGAGCCGGCATGGGTTCCTCTCTGCTGCACGCGTCTGGAGAAGGACATGAGCAGGTCACGCGGTTGTTGCTGCACGAGACGGCGTTGAACTCAACATCAAGAATTGTATCGGACAAAGCCCGCTCTTGCTTGCGACTCAGAACAGACATCGGGAACTGACAGTGTTACTTCTGGGACATTTTGACATCCGACCGGACATCAGAGATGACTATGGCAATACGCCCTTGTTATGGGCATCGAGTCGGGGATGGGCTGATGTCGTCGAATTGCTCCTTGCACGTCGAGACATTGATCCAAATCTGAGCAACAACGACGGCGACACGCCACTAGCGGCTGCTTCTCTGATGGGATTTGACGAGGTCGTGCGGCTGCTGAACGGACGAGATGATCTGCGGCCCGATTTCGCAGACAGCCAATTTTGTCCTGTCTGGTGTGCAACGTTTAAGGATCATGGGGAGATCCTGAGGCTTCTCCTCGAACGATACTGCGCTAGACCGGACGATTACGGTCGCCATGGCAAGACACTGCTTTGGTGGGCGGCATATCGTGGCAACTATGCGGTGGTGCGTCTGCTCCTGACGCGGGACGATGTGGACCCGAACCGCATGGATCTTGAAGGGTTTACACCCCTATTCTCAACGGTACAAGGTGGCCATACTGCTGTTGTGCAGCTGGTTTTGGTACGCAGGGATGTGGACCCGAATCTCGGGCCAGGGCTTGATACACCCTTGACAGCCGCTGTCCGTCGCCACGACAGAAATATCGTGCGATTATTGCTTGGACGTTCCGATACCGACCCCAACAGGTCTGGTGGCGGGGATGCTCCTCTTATCATTGCGGCAACGGGCGGTGACGCGGATAGTGTACGACTTCTTCTTGAGAAGGTCGATGCCAATCCTAATGTGACGGACCGGAGTGGCAGAACGCCCTTGTAGCACGCGGCTGTCGGAGGCCACGATTCGGTTGTGCAGATTCTTCTGTCACGAGACGACGTAGATCCGAACATCGCCTGGGACGATGACAAGACACCACTCCGTATAGCCGCTACTCGAGGGCACGAGACCATAGTTCGATTATTTCTAGCTCGAGACGATGTCGATCGTATACGAGTGGCACTGATGGCACACCGCAATGGCAGGCAGCCCGCTCTGGACATAACATCATTGCGCGGCTGCTACTGGAAAGGCAGGACACGGACCCGAACGTTCGGTCAGAAGAGCACGAGAGAATACTTCGCACACCGTTCCGAAGCACTGGGAGCTACGTCGAAAAGATCTATGGTTTTGGCTATAGAAGAGGACGAGGTGGTGGGGAGAGTCCCTTGTCTGTCGCCTCCCGGAGAGGCTAGGAGACGACCGTGAGGTTGCTGCTGGAACAGCATCGCGTCAATTCGTACCTGATGGATAGCTCTCGACGGTCACCGCTGTGGTGGGCCGCCTACGAAAGACACACTGGAATCGTGCAGCTCCTGCTAGATCATCACGGTACGGACCCCAATCTTCGTGATAGTGAGGGCTGGATTGCCCTGCTTGCTTCCGCGAACGAAGGACACGACGTTATTGGAAAGCTCCTGCTGAAGCATGCCAATACGGACCCGAATATTGCCAACAAGGACGGCTGGACTCCGTTACTCGTATGTGCGAGTAATGGACATGAAGCCATCGTGGAACACCTGTTGGAACATCCAGACATTAATCCATCTTTAGGACTGGGTGACGGTACGACCCCACTAATACGCGCCCGGCAACATGGGCATGACAGGATAGTCCATTTGTTGGTGCAGCATGATGGGTTCTCAGATGAGAAGAGCCATAGTAGGAGACTATGAATTAGGTAGTACATCAGGGTCTTGCTGCCTCGCCTCCCGGAGTCGAACGCAGCCGTGAGGGGGGTTCGTCAATGTAGAATGCAAATCTGATCTTGAAGCTGTCAATAGCGGTGCTTGGAAGACAGCGCAGGGCAAGGTGGCAGGCGTTACAGCAGTGGTAGAGCGGCGCATCCAGGAGTATCAAAGCGAGCAGCATAAGCAGATCACTGTCGTCGACACAAACTTTCTTGGACCAGCAACTCGCGCGCTTTGTCTAGTCGAGACAAGATCTCTTCCACCAGAGAAAGCGTCCAAGGACGAGTTGGCCCGTCATCTGGGTCTAGTTATTGGGAGATCGCACTACCAAATCCACAGGCCTGCAGACTATGACAGTGGCGACAGTGTATGAGACAAAGCATTGAGACACCCCTATCCTTGAACCCATCTTGCCCACTGCTTAAATCCCAGGGGTTCATGCCCTGCTGACCTGCAGCCGGGCCAGCCCTTCGTCCTTGTCACTACGGTGGCATTCGGACATTCAATCCCAGCGGCCCTCAAGGATGTTGATTAGATCATCGTTGATATTATTCTGCACCGCCGAATCGTCACTATCGTAGCCAAAGAAATAATCGCACTGTTCATCAGGATGATTCCGGTCTGCAACGGCGTTAGTAGTAATCTCGATGGTGCTTGGGGAGCTTGCTCACAAAATTTGACATCTCTCCCAGCCTTCTCTTCCACAATTGCATGAGCCGGTACCCTGTGCAAGCAGATATACGATCCTTGTTTGTGTTGTCCTGCCTTTTCGGGGATCTTTACAGCCAGGGCGTCTACAAGCCTGCCGACTCTGAAGACATAGATTTCCTTCAGCAAAGATGTGTCGATGGTATACAGAGTCCATTGTTCTTGGGCGTTCGATCCGCGCCAGGGCTCTGCACATCCCCATTTCTCGGCATGATCCCGGTCGGAGAAGAGAGAAACAAACGGGGAGCGGCCTCGATGACTCCATGTGAAATGGTGTTCCACGGCCTGTTTGAAACGATCTCGTTCGCGTTCACCGTTGGCGTAGGATGCAGTTGTGTCTGCAGCCTCAAGTCCTTTATCAGTGCGGGTCGTCCGACTCTCTGGGTATTGCACCCGATAAAGCTCGCGAGGAAGTTCCTCAGGTCGACAACGATATTGATTCAGGATGAACGACATTATAAGCTTGGGTTGATGTGGGTGCTGGACTTGAAAGGCCAAATCTGCCCGACGCGGGGTCCAGGTTGTGGCGCAGGTTATCATGTGACGTCCTGCCTAAAAGCCAAAACCGACTGGGGACGCACTAATTCCGGATGAAGAACCATTCACCAGCATTGGTGCTGGGAAGAGCTGATCTGTTCCGCGCATTTTCGAGCCACAATAGAAGGCCTGGCCACTGATAGAGCGTGAAAGTAGGCGAATGTAGCCTAGAGGTGTCGGCCTCTCAGACGGCCAAAGCAAGAGCGCTTGCTTCTATTGGAAGTCTTCTCTTGTCTCGCGATTCTCGTTACGTTCTTGCCGCGCGCTTTGCCTAGTCACCATGTTTAGGATATTTTTGGTTGGGAGCGCAGGTGTATTGTAGGCAACAGTCCTGCAGACTCGTTGTGTCGCGGCTCCAGAGTATTCACCACAATGAAAATTCCGAACTACCTACCTCGCCTTCAACGCCTCAGCAACATAGTCCTACTATATAGAACCTAAGCAATCCCTTTTCTAACTTCTCATCAGAGTAAAATTGGCAGTGCGTCCACTCTGCTGCTTTCGCTTGCTATACCTGGTGAGTGTCAGCACTGTGAGTCCTGCCTCCTAGGTCTTCCCCGTGTTAGCAAGGCCCCATTCGACGTCAACATGAAGGCGACGAAGGCACTAGAGAAGGTCTCCGGTGGACCAAAAAAGGAACTACTGTCTCCGTCGACTGGGTTATTGATGGGCTGGAAGCAGGGATTGATCAAGTGCCCAAGTTGGCGAAGAAGGCGGATAAAGCGACAATTGAGTACGTCGGCCATACTGTAATACCCTTCAAATCCATCCTCTTATCATTTCCCAGGGGCGACTAGAACCAGACATTCAAGAAGGGCAAGCTCGCAGACGAGTTCCATGCCTCTGGAGCACTTTTTAGCGCCAGCGACAAACGCCTGACATCGTTCCACTTATACCCCACTGGCCTCATCAAATTCTCCAAGACGGAGGGAGTATGGGCAAGCTTCGTTCGACCCGAACCTTATATTCCAAAACAGCGGAAGCTCTGAGGCAGGGTGCTCGACGCAGTAAGAAGCAGGGGAGTCTTCGCAGCAAGCACCTGCATTTAAAACCGGCCTGTCGTTTAACCTCCGAAAGCGTTCCCCTGGCTAGTCTAGGAGAGAGTACACCACAACAGACAGGACCATGCAAAGTCCCACGAGCCAAAAACAGACGCTATTTCATCAGAGAATCAAAAGTAAGAATCCACACTGAGCAATGCAGACTGCCGGCCGCCCTGCTGACACATCGTCGAGCCCGAGATCGCCGGCGATGAGATGAGAGCAAGGATTTAAGACGCTAGCGGTGTTCTACAGTTGTGAGTAGCGTCCCAAAAGGACGGCGGTCGTGTTACTGGATGCTTTCGCTTCTGCTTCTTTGAGAGGGCGGTGTATGGTGTCGTCTGGCGACGATTTCTCGGCCGACAATCGCCGACGTTTGCACGGGTTGCAGAGATGTCGTTCGCGCGACTGGAGATATTGAGACTTGTTGTGGGGACGCTCGAGCTCTTTAGTGTTCCCATGGCGATAGTACGATGTATGTGGACGGACACTCAGCGCGCTGGAGGGGGTAAAGCTAGAGGCGCACGAGCCTCTAAGCGTCATTCTAACACGGTTCGGTCCGAGCTAGTCGTTCCTTCGCGCCCGTGTCGTTTGAAGTGTAACTAATCTTTTCGCAGACCGCTCGTTGACGTGAATCCCTGTTTTGCGACACCGTACCTTCTATCCGATGACGAGATCTGCTCACCCACATTCACAAGCCTGCTATCAGGCGCCTGAGAAGTCCGACGGTGCATGACCTAAAGTAGCCCGAAATCTCCGAGGCTGTGCCCTGCTCTCAGGAGACCTGCGTCAGTCGCGGCTCGTGCCACACTGCAAACCTATGGCAGGGCGGGGCTGCCCCGGTGCCAAGGCTGTCACCGATAACTAAGGGCAACTTCTGTGCCCCTCACCCTTACCTCTCACTCTCTTACCTCTCACTCTCTTACCTCTCACTCTCTTACCTCTCACTCTCTTACCTCTCACTCTCTTACCTCTCACTCTCTNCTCACTCTCTTACCTCTCACTCTCTTACCTCTCACTCTCTTACCTCTCACTCTCTTACCTCTCACTCTCTTACCTCTCACTCTCTTACCTCTCACTCTCTTACCTCTCACTCTTTGCCTCCCCACGATCGCGTCTCTAGGTCGGCTTCGCAAGTTTTAGCGAGAGCGATGCTCTAAGACCAGCCATCGTTTAATTAAGAAGAAGATAGGAAAGCAATTCATTAAGTTGTGCCTGCCGTCACACAGACAGACGCGGTGAACAACGAATCCTTCCCTCCCCTCACCCCGCGCCTACAGATATCAGTTGGCATCCCTAGCCATGCTCTTCCAGTTGGTTCGACCCGTTCCATGAATATAATCCATCCAAAAACGACCAATGCATATATTTTAACTAGAAGAAAAAATAGATGCATGTGGTCTTGTCGAGAAGAGGAGAACAAGCGGGCGATCGAACTTTATGAAACTATCAGCAGCCTCCCGGCTGAGGCAATCGGTATTAAGCTAATTCAAGACTACATCTTGTGTAACTGTTGCAGAGCTCGACACCACGATCGTATAGACGATGTTGAGCTTTTGACACCGCTGGCCGAGAGGTGGAGGGACGAAATCAGGCGACATGCTACCAAGCAGACCAGTCGTACAGTCTCTCTATTTGGTGAGAGTGCCTTATTCCCAGACGCCGGGGCGATCCCGGCCACACCGACTTCCAGTCACGCCTCAACAGACATCACACCAAGAGCCAGCTCACCCTACGCTCAAATCTAGTTCCCCAACATCCAGTAGCACCAACACAGCACCCACATCCGTCGCGAGCTCATCGACCTACCACAATACCGCCCCAAAAAGGTTAACCACTGAATCTGAAATCGCACCTCTATTCTCAGGAGGCCAACCACATTACGACCTCCGTCCCCGCAACACTGACACCTCGACAAACATCATCTCCAAGCCTCCGCGATCTGCGTTCCGTGCCCACATCGCAGAACCCGGCCACGCCAATTCTGTCTCATCCAAGATTCGGGATCGACTGAAAGGCCGAGACTTTGAGAAGGGCTCTCTTTACATATTCGACCGCGATTCCTCTCCAGGTTACGTCAAAATCGGCTGGACCGCAAGATCCGTCGAGCACCGTCTCGAGTCTTAGTCCAAGTGCGGATACACACCAAATCTGTTGTTCAGCGTGGGCCCTGTCCCACACGCCCGGCGCGTCGAGACTCTCACGCATTACGAGCTGATGAAGGAATGGCGTCGAGAACGTCAGTGCCAGGCTGCGCACTGTCGCAAGAGTCATCAGGAATGGTTCGAGGTCAGCAAGGAACGAGCGAAGGCAGTGCTCGGTGGTTGGGCCGAATTCATGAAGCTTGCGGAGCTATACGATTCGAAGGGGGTCCCTGAAAGTCCGATGGCATGATTTTGTAACGAGTACTGTCAAAAGTGGGAAGACTGTCACGGCTAAGAAGTTGTTGGAGCACAATGAGTTGGTTGAGGATACAACCGCCGACCTTTGGAATATGCCGAAGCTGGAAGAGCCGGAAGGCCCGCAGAAGGCATTAGTGCTCCTGGATTATTTATGGACCGAGCAGCCAAGACTTTCTAAAGGACTAACATTGTTCAAGAGTGACGCATCGGCCGAAGCAGCCTCGCTGGTGGAAATATCTCCTCCTGGGCCGAAGAAACAGCCCAGGAACGAGCCGTTGAGTCAATTCTTGAATATTCGAAACCCGTCAAAATCCGAGACGTTACCCAGGTCCCAGTCCTTTGTCGCGGCAGAACCGTTGGGTAAAGACGTCCCAGAGGCAAGATCACCGGCCGAGATGAAAATTGTTGCCAGAACAGATGCCACTGCCTCTCTCGCTAACCATTCGGAAAGATCCAGGCGCTGAAGGCGGTGATCGTAGTTGCATATCGTGGATCTAGCATGTGAGCCTGTATCGGGTATGGGCTTCATATAGGTTTGATGTATCCTGTCAACTAGCGTGCGTTGGTAGGGGAGGCAACAGTGCAGCTGCCTACCACTCACACACGCGACCACATATCGACAGCCTTCTCTTTCCCCATGCACGTACGCCACCACCGAGCTAGCCAAATGCACTGGGGGGCGTAATGGTTGGCACCCACGCTTGATTCCGGTTGCGACATGATCTGCCTGTGCGAAGAACCTCGCGGGCCTGAGCCTGAAGACTGTACTTATGGGTACATTTTCCGATGATGCTGAACGTACAAGCGGGGTATCGCAAGACACAGGGAGTCTCGAGCACGTTTTCGCGGTCCATCTGCAATTTCTACTGCTCAACAAGCACGCCTTCCCTGGGAAGCTGCTTGGTGTACTGTTGACAGACGGAGGATAGTTTTCATTCTTCAGGACGAGCCAGCATGTCATCTGTGCGGTGGCCATGGAATAGACCTATAATCTCTCTAGCCGTAGGTCTGAAGTATGGAGAAGACATGTACTCGTAGAACTTGTACTGTAATACTTGGCATAAAAGTAAAACTCAACACCGTACGTCTTCTTGATCCAATCGATCCTTTTTATGATGTGGCATAAGCTCTTTTGGACGTTCTCCCTGGTTCTGCTGCGTTTCCGCGTCTTGTCTCTTTTCTCCTTTGGCATAACGCCTGCAGGGGCGGACAAGGAGGCGGAACGTGGCAGACAGGGACTCGCCGAAGCGGCCCGGCCTGTTTCCGACACATGGAAATCGAAGTCGGACATGTTCGCGAGAGCATGTGGGCGAGCCCCAGACGTCGATGAGGCTCCTGCCTGTCGAAGTAAAGCCATATTTATCATCTCCAGTAGTGAATCGCCGGGGGCCGAATTCGTTCCCCCACCCTCTTCAGCATAGCCCGATTCAAGATAGAGCATACCCCGCAAGATGGTAGGGTAGGAATTTTGAGCGGTGATTCTTTAACTAAGTCCCATACAACTTCTTTGCGAAGTTGTTATGGGGCCAACTCGGCTATTTTTTCGATCACCTGGGTAAGCCGAAAAGGTTGCGACCGTATGGGGCCCAAAAATGGCTCCCTCAATGGACTCGAATTTGGCTCTTTTACGGCCTGTGCACAAAGGAGTCGTTGTTGACCAATGGAGTCAGCACCCTAAGCATTAGGGAACAGATCCCCAACACCGAGCAGCAAATGGTCCGGACAAAACGTTGCCTTTCTACTTGTCACAAACTTCAGTACTCTAGTTGCAGTTAGGATCGATCGGCTCAGCAACCCTGATTGCTGTGCTAAGTCTCCACTCACCGCCTTAAGAGTAAGTTCTTATCTGGCTCAGTAATGATGACCACCGGGTCACGGCCATAGTACGGATGCAGCCAAAGAATGTCGCGTGCCGAAGCAGTGTCAGCACCTATTGAAGCATTTATAGATGGGTCACGATGACGTGCACACTATGCCGAAACTGTGAAATTAACTTGCACCTCGTCAGCGAGGATCATGGTAGCAGCTGGAGCAAGGCGCTACACTGGCCGGAACCCGAGCTGACTATTGACTGTCGGGGTAGGTAGAGCGCTCACGCTCGCCTCGGTCAGCCCCGCGCGTCTCACCGCGCATCCTGTTCTAGACCCTGCGCTTTTTGTCGCGTCTCCCCGTGGCAGCCCCGTGTCTAGGTCGCGTCCGCTGCAGGGCTACTGCGTGTGCGCAGAACCTGAAGCCGTCAGGGTAGCTAATCCTACTCACCATGCCGAAATTTGAACGTTATGGCGTTCCGGCTGTCTCAGTGGTGCCAATTACTGCAGTATGTTGTAGTGATGACACTTCGGTCAGGCTAGAGCCGTTATCTAGAGCCATTATCTGGGCCGCCCTGATACTTCGCAAGATGCCAGCCAGCCACGATCGAGCACAACATGGGAGGACAGTCCGTGTTCCGGCCACTGCTGACAGCGCCTGCATCAAGCAAATCTGCCTATGCAGCGCCAGCACCCGGCTTGAACTTCGGCCTGAGCAAGAGATCACGGGCTTCGGCAGCTTGTGAGCCCTGCCGCAAGAAGAAGGTGAAGGTGAGAGACCCGACTGATCCATGCACGTCCAGACTTACAGCCTACCTTTGCATGGCGTTCGCGCAGTGCGACGGTAAAAGGCCGATATGTGGTCATTGCAGGCGCCGAGGCTACGAATGCGACTACAGAACGGATCCCACGGAAACACATGGAGCAGCGCACAGGCGAAAGTCCATCCAGCTAGAGCGCAAATGTGACATGTACGAAGAGCTCTTGGGGGTTCTCCG